>PIJE02002664.1:35000-40000 GCA_002895965.2 Coryphaenoides rupestris
AGTTCCTCTCCAGACCTGTATGGTATATATACAGTATAGCTCACAATACCTTCTCACTTTCCATCTCACACACACACACACACACACACACACACACACACACACACACACACACACACACATCCCACACACACACACATACTATATTACTTCCCCCCCCCTCTTCTCTCTCTCTCCCCCCTCTCTCCTCTCTCTCTCTCTCTCTCCTGCTGTGTTATGAAGGTCACATGATGCCCATCTTTAAATTTGATTGGAGGGACTTGCGGTGGGTCCGTTATTGGATTCCGCCGTTATTTTCTCATCTCTTTTCTCCGTCTTTAAAAAGAAAAAGAAAAAAGTGATATTATTTTTCCTTCGCCTCGTTGTTGTTACTTCCTGCACGTCGGGGCGGGTTATCTACCGCTGTTCGCTGTCATTAGCGCTGCCGCGTTTAGCGTAGCGTAGCGTAGCTTAGCTCACCTCGGCCAGCGCTGGGAGAGGAGAACGTGAGCTTCTCTTTGTAGCAGCGTCTGCAGACCGTCGAGTGAGCGGACGGCGACCTCGCGGCAACCCGGGGGCTCGGGAAAGTCGGCCCGCGTTCTCGATCTCATTATCGTCGACGGGAAGATGAGAGGAAACGGGGGGGGGGGGCTTCGCAAAAAAAATCACCCGCCTCGTAAAAGTTGTGTAAGGAGTCATCAATCACTCTATAAGGATGGGCGATTCATATGGAAAAATATACATCTACTTAGGAATGGAGGGAAGTGTGTGTGTGTGTGTGTGTGTGTGTGTGTGTGTGTGTGTGTGTGTGTGTGTGTGTGTGTGTGTGTGTGTGTGTGAGTGTGTGTGTGTGTGTGTGTGTGTGTGTGTGTGTGTGTGTGTGCGCGCATGCTAATGTGTGTGCGTGCATTTCTCTCAGGGCACTAAAGTAAAAAACTAAAATGCCCTAGACAGCATTTCCATGTCTCCGTACTGCAAACTGACAGCCAAAGTCTGCCCAGTTAACCCAGATGTCAGATTAAAAACCACAGTCTTATTTTATATTCCCCTTAATCATGCGGATAAACATATTACGACGGGACAGTTATTCGGCGCGAGGTCAAAAGGGATTTCATTCCTGCTTTTTCTTTTCCGCGAGGGTGAATCTGTTGCCTTCAGAGGTAGTCAAACTTCACTTTGTTGTGTCGGCGCTCGCTAATTATGTCATCGCTTTGACAGATGAGGCTGCGTGCACACACACACACACACACAGAAACACACACACACTCACACACACATAACTTGTATTCGGTTTAATTAATTACGTGTTTGTTTATTTTACAGTCTATGGAAATTGTGTCGCTATAAAATAGCTTTTCATCTTTATTCAGGTTAAAAGAGGACGAAATCCCAAGTTCTGTTATTTTCCACTGCTGTCAATTACGCTCACGTCAGTCTTAATAATAAAACGCGACGTCGCCTCATTTCTTTAATAGATTTTCCGACGGTTGAAAAACTTTGCCGGAATGACTTTCTGTACCGAAAGAGTGACGACTGGCGTTTCCAGATGGTTCAACCCTGGTTCGAATATGTTTACTGCAAATGAGAAAATCAAGATGTACGAAAAAATATCAACAACATCATAAAATATACAATCTCCGACCCCAGCATGACGGCGATGAAAGCATAGCAACGAAATAGACGTTACACTCCGGCTAAACGCTCCCCCCCCCCTCCACTCGAGGACCAGATGGTTTAGTCCTGGGTTCTCAACACCTCAACTGAACTTCCCCTGCTCTCTCTCTCTCTCTCTCTCTCTCTCTCTCTCATTTCAATTTCAATTCAATAAAGCTTTATTGGCATGAACGTTATAGCAACATTATTGCCAAAGCCACATACGTGCAAACATGGAATAAAAGTAACAAATAATTATAAATAACATCACAAATGAACACAGATCTAATAATAAATACACCAAATTAAACAGAACATGGAAAATGGAGTTGGTGTGGCCTCACTGGCTGACCCTCAGGTTATGGCCAGAGTGGCCGGGTCCTTGTTCTCTCCCATAATGTGTGGTAGCTTCTCTTTGTTTGTATTTGTCGTTGTTTCGAAACTCAGGGAGTATTAAGCTGAATTTGTTGAATGAGTCTCTCTCTCTCGCTGTTGAATTCAAAGAGCTTTATTGGCATGGGAAACCTTGACACTGCCAAAGCAAGTGGTGAATGAAAACAAGAACAAACAAATGTCTGTACGATTAGAGATATTCTACACGAAAGAAATGTGTCAACAATACATGCAAGAATACAACCTCTCTCTCGTCCTCCTCCTTCCATCTCTCCCAGGGTAACCAGGAGGCCACTAACACACCGGACGCCATGGCCCCAGCCGTACACCCCCGCACAGTACCCGCCCCCCCCACAGAACGGCCTGCCCGCCGAGTTCGCCGCGCCGCACGCCCACCCGCTCCCCACGGCCGACTACGGCGCCCAGAGCCGCCTCGTGCCCGAGCAGCACGCCATGACGCTGTACACCGCCACGCAGACGCACAGCGAGCCGCCGCCCGGCAGCGACAGCGGCGCGCCCAACGCCATCACCAACAGCACGAACGCACCGGTCAGTGTTGTTGTGTCGCCGCCGCGGCAATCCCTCACCCCTCACCCCTCACCCCTCACCCTTCACCCCCTCCCATTTGGTTAGGTTTGGCTTGGTCAGTCGTTTTGGATGAGTTGGGGCAACGAGATTGAATTGGGAAAAGCTTGAATATGAGTTGAATTTGCTGTGATGTTTTTCTAATTGATTCCCATTCTAACTTTACTTCAAACAAAATGTTATATTTTTAATGGTTTTAATTGGATTTGAATGTTTATAAATTCCTTGAATGTATGAAAGATGTAGAATATTGTAATGTTTGAATGGGTTTGTAGCTGAAAGCATGAATGAGTAGTGAAGAGTTGAATATGCTTGAAAAAGTAAGTCTCTGCTAAAGGACAGTGTCTGTGGTCTTGGTGGTTCTGGGTTCAACCTCCTTAGTGGCATGTGTCTGAATTCTCAATCCTGAAGTCACTTTTGGCAAAAAAGAAAAAGAAAAAGTGAGTTAATGGTGAAGATGAACTACCCATAATGCAGTGGGGGGCAGGTGTGATCTGGAGGAGGTCAGGTTTTTGAGGAGGTTCAGGATTTTCATACTTTAGCCTGAATTTTATTGTATGTATTGAATGCTTTTCTGAGATTGATCATTCATTACGTCACCTTGTTTATGTCTTATACGACGCATCAGTTTGATCAGTTCATCACTCAAAACTCCAAATCGTCTCTTCTCAACATTGAATCGCCTGCAGGGAAACTATCTTAGAAAGTTGTTGCTTACTCGTCCCCGACGTGGAGGATGGAGGTGTCGAGGTAATGTGTTTCGACACCTCCGGTCTTGGCGGGCCGGGGGGGCGTGATGCAAGAGGATACAGCCTCCTTGCCCACAGACGCTCCTGATTGAGTTTAATTGGAGGCTCTCGTGAAAATGAAAGTGAATTTCTGACGAGGCCTCCTTCCGGGGTTCCCGTGGCAACGTGTGAACCTGCTGAAGTGTTTTATTTATCCGGGAGGAAGAGGATTCAACATGTTGTAGCCATGAATCATTTAGAGTCTCTTAAAAGGCAGGACAAACCGCACCACCCCTTTCCTGCGCCGGCGCTCGCACACGCATTACCGCCCGCCAGGCCGGCTGATTGACTCATTCCCACTTCTGTCAAGACACGCCCCCATCACGTTGTATACCCGCCCCCTTCTGGACCCACCACTTCCTGTGCAAGACCCTGCCCCCCGCCAAAAAAATACACTGAAACTAAGCTACTGTACTTTGTTTAACAAAATGAGTTGAAATGAAAAGTCCACCTTTACTGAGGATAGGAAATTCTGTGGAGTTCTGTGGACCCACTTTTTCAGAGAATTTAGATTTGAATTTAGTTTAATGTTGTTTTTCTTAGTGTAAATTAGTTTAGTTGAAATTATTTCTGTTGAGTTGAGTTTAGTTTGTAGCCTGGGAAGCAAAATGTTCAACATAGTTATGCAGAGAGATGGAGAGGGAGCCGATCCCGAGCACATTGCTGCAGAGGCGCTCTGCGTTGAAGAGCATAATTTATTTGGAAATTGTTGAACATGATTTCATATCCAATTTTGGAAAATAAGTGACATGTTTGATTAACAGTTTGTGAGCAGATTTCATATGTGAAGGCAATCCCAGCACTTAGTCCGATTGGATCCAACTCTATCTAATATTTACGCCTCTAATCAGTAGCCAAACTCCCGCAAGGGTTTGGGGGTTTTTATAAATATAAAATGCGACTACAATTTAAATATTTAAAAGCCGGCGTTTTCTTTCAGTTTGCCGTTAGATGTAAGGTTCTCCAAGATCGTTTGCAGAACTGTAATCGATATATAAAACGATGTGGCTTCCGATAGATCACTGAGATATGTCATAAACACACTGCACAGCGCTCACGGAGACGTGTCTCATGAGTCTAACTAGACTTCCAGCGCTCCGCGTTCAACGTCCAGCGCTGAACTCGGGGCAGTTTAGCAGAGAACGACGGGGGAGTATTCATATCTTATGCACGGCCACGCCTGCCTGCTCACCTGTGAGCCCCGACAATCTTTTAGTAGACCCTCCCCCCCCCCCCCCCCGTCAGACTTGTGCAGATGAAAGGGGAGTTGGGGGCTGAACCTTCAGAAACCTTCCACAAAAGTGTCTGCGAGGCGCCGCTTTTGTGCAGGGAAGGATGGTCTGGGGTGGAGAGAAGAGAGAAGATCTCTGAAGAAACTCCTCCTCAGATCTACTCCGAAGCCCAAAGCCGCCGTGCATATGTGTGTACGTACATGCGCGCCCGCCGTGCGTATGTGTGTACGTACGTGCCCGCCCGCCGTGCGTATGTGTGTACGTACGTGCGCGCCCGCCGTGCGTATGTGTGTACGTACGTGCACACTGGGGTGGGGGGTGGTCTTTGTCCGATGAGAGGAGGACTGGGTGGCGTGTGCAAAATAGTCGT
>PIJE02002664.1:42500-61104 GCA_002895965.2 Coryphaenoides rupestris
AGAGATCTTGCTTCAGTCTCTCTCTCTCTCTCTCCATCTCTCTCTGTCTACAGTATCTCTCTCTCTCTCTCTACAGTATCTCTCCCTCTCTCTCTCTCATCTCTCTTCTCCTCTCTCTCTCTCTCTCTCTCTCTCTCTCTCTCTCTCTCCATCTCTCTCTGTCTATATCTCTCTCCCACGGTTTTAATCGGCTGTAATCTACCTGCTTGGCACGGCGCCAACCAGATAGTTTCAATTATGCTTGGGTAATGTCACATGGGAGGGGGGAGGAGGGGAGGAAGGGAGGAGGGGGGGACATGGGTGGAGAGAGGGCGAGGGGAGGTATGGAGAGAGAGAGAGAGAGAGAGAGAGAGAGCTCAAGGATGAGAAGTGGAAAGAGCGAGATGGAAAAAGGATAAAAGGAGAGAGAGTTGAGAGATGGGTGGGGAGGGGGGAGAGGAGGCGGGACGGGTGGGAGGAGGAGAGAGGAGGGGGCGGGACGGGTGGGAGGAGGAGAGAGGAAGGGGCGGTGCTGATCGGTGCACATAACGGGCGATTTTGCAAATGACAGCGACGTAGAATATCCACTGGAGATGGAGGGGGGGGCGGGCCCATCTCCCTCGGCCCCGCCCCCCTCCCCCTCCCCCCTCCCCCAACAGAAGGACAGACAGGTAGACTGACAGACACAGGGAGACAGACAGACAGGTCTGTGGTCTCCAGGTCACATATGTCCCATGAATCAATGGAGCCATGCGACAACCAGCCTGTGATGTCATCAGTCCCCCCCCCCCCCACCCGCCTCTACAAGGCCACTCTGGTCGTTAACCTCTTCCTCTCTCTCTCTCTCTCTCTCTCTCTCTCTTCCTCCCCCTCTCTCTACTCCCCTCTCTTCCTCTGTCTCCCTCTTGCCATCCTCTCCCTCTCTCTTTCCCTATCTCACTCTTCCTTATCTTCCTTTCACCCTCTATCTTTCTCCCTCTCTTCCCCTCTCTCTCTCTCTCTCTCTCTCTCTCTCTCTCTCTCTCTCTCTCTCATCTCTCTCATGAGGGTCTGGCTCAAGTGCAGGTATCTGGCTGTCTATATACCTGGTACGGAGAGAGAGAGAGAGCGAGAGAGAGAGAGAGAGAGAGAGAGCGAGGAGGTGGGGGGTTGGTGGTGGTGGTGGTGGTGGGGAAGGGGGGCGATCGGTGGGGGCGAGAGACCTTGAATCAAACAACTGTCACCGCTCACAATGTATGTCAGTCGGGCCCAGAATGAGCCGTAAAAGCTGAATGAAGGGCCCCTCTCCGTGGAGGGATGGAGGAGAGATAATGAGAATAATAATACAGGAGATCATCGTTACGACCGGCAGGACTAGCATCGTAGCGCCGCCGCCGCCGCGCCGCTAACTGGGGGAGACGTGTCACACACACACACACACACACACACACACTTCTGACCGGGGGGTCATCAGCCTCTGTGTGTGTGCGTGTGCATGTGTGCACGCATCTGTGTGTGTATGTGTGTGTGTGCGCATCTGTGTGTGTGTGTGTGTGTGAACATGCATGTGTTTGTGTGTGTGTATATACTTGCGTGTATCCATGCCCTTTTCTGTGTGTGTGAGTGTGTGTGTGTGTGTGTATGTGTGTGTTTGTGGGTGCGTGTGTGTAGGTCATGAATGTGTGCGTATGTGTCTATGTGTGTATGTGTGTGTGTGTGTGTGTGTGTCTCCATATTGTACATATTCCATATTAAAGCCACTTTGTTCATCGCATGATTACTCAAAACGGTTGATCAATGGCACACACACTCTCTCTCTCTCTCTCTCTCACACACACACACACACACACACACACACACACACACGGCAGATCAATCACAGGTGCCAGAGCGGGAAACAGGGTGGATTTGTCATCGGCATCAGGGCGCGTCATTTGTTTAGAAATGTCAGCGTTTCACTCATATGATGATTGAAGCGCTGAGGCAGGGGCCACGGGGCCCGCCACACACACACACACACACACACACACACACACATAGACACACCAAGCAGCACACACACCAACACACACAGGCCAGCAATAATGTGTTGTTGACCAGGGGGCTTGTCGAGGTTTTGTGAAGTCTCCTTTTCCTCCTCCTCCTCCTCTTCCTCTTCCTCTTCCTCCTCCTCCTCCTCCTCCTCCTCCTCCTCCTCCTCCTCCAAGAATTTCCTTCGGGATTAATAAAGTTCTATCTTTTCCCCCTCCTCCTCCTCTTCCCCCTCTTCCTCCTTCTCCTTCCCCTCCTCCTCCTCCTCCCCCTCTTCCTCCTCCTCCTCCTGTATCTGCGATGCTACTACTATTTCATCCTCATGTCTTTTCGTCGTTATTTAGTTCAGCACCTCATGCGACTGATTTGCACGGAAACTGCTCGATTTGCATGATTTGCTGATGATTCAACTTGTGACATAGAATTGTTTTTCTAACATCCCGTACGTCAAGGTTCAACGCTACGATAATCTTCAACTCTGAACTCATTAGAACCACTTTCAAACCCGTCACGCGTCACATTTACATTCAGGTCATTCAGTACATTTTGTTGAAAGAGAGACAGCACTATATCGCTGTGGTACATAAAGATAACAATAGAACAGGCTTCATGTTAACATTGAGTTTTCGGAACGAGGAACGAGGATCTAACGTGCGCGGTGCCTCTGTTTCCCCCCCGGCAGACAGATGACGTGACGCAAACAGAGGTCTCCCAGCAACTGCAGCTCCAGCACTCGGACTCCTCCGAGAAGCAGCAGCCCAAGAGACTACACGTCTCCAACATCCCCTTCCGCTTCCGAGACCCTGACCTCCGCCAGATGTTCGGGGTGAGCCCCCCCCCCCCCCCCTCCCTGCCTCCTGTCTGATCTCCTGTTCCTCTCCTCCTCCCCCCTCTCCGTCTCCCCCCTCTCCGTCTCCCTCCCCTGTCTCCTGTCTTGTCACTTCTCCTCTCTCCCTCTCCCTTTATTGTCTCCTCTCCTCTCCTCACTCCATGCTCTACTTTTCCACAACTTTTCACGACTCAATACAGACACACACACACACACACACACACACGCACACACACACGCACACACACACAGCTGAGAAATATTGGAAGGGGCAAGTTAAACCATGCAGACTTATAGTTTTGTATTACATACAGTACTAATGAATGTAGAATATCTCTCTCTCTCTCTCTCTCTCTCTCTCTCTCTCTCTCTCTCTCTCTCTCCATTTCTTTCTCCGTCTCATTCTCTCAAACTCTCTCTCTCTCTCTCTCTCTCTCTCTCCATCTCTTTCTCCGTCTCATTCTCTCAAACTCTCTCTCTCTCTCTTCTCTTCTCTCTCTCTCTCTCTCTCTCTCTCTCTCCATTTCTTTCTCCGTCTCATTCTCTCAAACTCTCTCTCTCTCTCTCTCTCTCTCTCTCTTCTCTCTCTCTCTCTCTCTCTCTCTCTCTCTCTCTCTCTCTCTCTGTCCAATTAGAACAACAGATAGTATTGCTGCAGCTCCCCTGGTGTCGCAGAGGCCTGTCTGAGCGATGAACTCAACCGGCTCAATTCAATAACCATAATGCATCTGAATCCTCGTGATTGGCAAAAATGTAATTTGAATGTTGTGCCCTAATTAGCCCATTATAATAAGCAGGACGCTTTCCTTTCTAATCACTATGGAGACGATGCCAAGGCCCCGGTATTTATTACAGGAAGCTTGGTCGCATGGTCTCATCTTCCCTCCATTCTCTGCTTTTGATTTAATATTTATTTTACTCTCTCTCTCACTCTCTCTCTCTGTGTGGTTTATTGTTCTGTGTTGTGTGGTAATTAGCGTGGATGTGTTGCGTGTTGTGTGTGGCGTGCGGTCGCCACACAGACATATGATGCTAATGAATCGCAGCCCCCCCTTCCCACTCTAGCCCCTCCATCTTCTCCTAAATCCTCCCTCATTACCCCTCTCTCCCCTCCGTCTGATGCATCCTCCCTTCCTCCACCCTTTTTCCCTTTCCTCCTTCATCCTCCCTCCCTTCTCCCCTTCCTTATATCCTTGTTTCCTTCCTTCTACCCTTAATTTATTCTTTCTTCATTCCTCCCCCCCCCCTCCCTCCCTCCTTCCTTCCTTCCTTCCTTCCTTCCTTCCTTCCTTCCTTCCTTCCCTCCCTCCCTCCCCCTCCCTCCCTCCCTCCCTCCATCCCTCCTTCCGTCCCTGCCTCCCTCCCTCCCTCCCTCCTCCCTCCCTCCCTCCTTCCTTCCTTCCTTCCTTCCTTCCTTCCTTCCTTTTTTCCTTCCCTCCCTTCTTCCTCCATTCTTTCCACCCTTTCCTCTCCCTTCCTTCCCTTCATCTTCTCTCCATCCTTTCCTCCCATTTCTCCTCCCTCCCCCAACCCCCTCCTTCCTTCTTTCCATCTTTTCCTCCCTCTCTTAAAGGGGAACTTTTCCGCATTTCAACCTCATCTCTTCTGTCTATCCTCATTGCATACACAACCCACATTGAACTGATACAAAGCCGGTTGAAAAATGAAGCAAAGATTCTTCCATTCCACTATTCCTCCCGTCTCGTCTGGTCTTGTTGACACTGAAAAGCATTCTGGGATTGATAGTCTTTGGCAGTGTGCTGTCGGCGGCGTGAGCCGAGGAGCCCCGCCCCCCCCTTGACAAGGTCCTCAACAATGGCCCAATGAGTGATCAGTGTACCCAGCCCCGCCCCCCATCACTCTAATGGCCTTGGCAGTGCTGCGGGCGCAATACACCATCGCTGCTACGCACGAGAAACCCTCAGGGAGGGAAACTGAGAGACAGGGAGCACACACACACACACACAAACACAAACACACACAAACACACACACACACACACACTCACACACACACTCACACTCACACACACACACACACACACACACACACGCCCCAGGGCTTCCATTCCTGCTCCTTGAGGCTGTGAGAGGCCCTCTTCATCTCAAGAGCCCACTTAGCACAGCAGGACATAGCATAGTAGTACACGGTCGCTAGCAGAACGTGGTCGCTGGCAGAATGCGGTCGCTAGCAGAACACACTCGATAGTCGAACGTGGTCATTATCAGAACGCGGTCGCGAGCAGAATGTGATCGCTAGCAGAAAGCGATCGTTAGCAGAACGTGGTCACTAGTAGAACGTGGTCACCAGCCGAACGTTGTCGCTAGCAGAATGTGGTCGCTAGCAGAACGTGCTCGATAGCAGAACGTGGTCGCTAGCAGAACGTGGTCGCTAGCAGAACGTGGTCGCTAGCAGAACGCGGGTGCTAGCTGAACGTGGTTGCTAGCAGAACGCGGGTACTTGCTGAATGTGGGCGCTCGATGAACGCCGACGCTAGCAAAACGCGGTCGCTAGCAGAACGCGGTCGCTAGCAGAACATGGTCGCTAGCAGAACGTGGTCGATAGCAGAACGTGGTAGCTCGTAGAACGTGGTAGCTAGCAGAACGTGGTAGCTAGCAGAATGCAGGCGCAAGCAGAACGCCGGCACTAGCAGAAAATGGGCACGAGCAGAACGTGTTAGATAACAGAATGTGGTCGCTTGCAGAATCAGTAACAGAATGTGTTCGGCTTCAACATAACATATTGGCTAACATTCCATATTTTCTAGCAGAATGGCTAAGCTAACAGAAGGTATTAGCTAACATAATATATCGCTTCCATAACGCACTCGTTAAGAGAATGCGCTGGCAGACGTAACATTCACAGCAGCGCAGCGTTCTCGATTACGGAATGTGTCGCCGATTGTGTTAACTAGCGGGGGCCACCTAACAGATAGCCACTTTATTGGCTGTAGCAGCAGGGTCAAAGGTCACAGGGAGAGGCCGGTGGGGCACTGAATAAAGTCCTCATTAGCAGCGGCTTCATCGCTAATTACAACCTGTGATCTGAGACCAGCGTTAACCGATTCAGCTGCAAAACGGCCCAGGGAGTCGAAACACTCGGAGACACATGGAGATCTGTACACACCCCCTCCACCGCCACCGCCCCCTCCCCCTCCCCCTCCTCTAGCGCCTCCCCCACTTCCACTTCCATCACCACCCTCCTCCCCCCCCCCCCCCGCTGATCTTGAGTAACACTCCTGTCCAGAGGCAGCACTTAGCTTGGGCGTTCACTGCAGCACCCGGGGGGGGCTCCCTGACCTTTGACCCCGCCCTCCATCCCCCCACCCCCCCGCCTTGTCTCCGCTGTCATTCTTAGAGGTAGAGCTGGAACCCATCTCCCCGCCCCCCACCCCCCGCCCTTCTCCCCCTCCCCTCCTGAGCTTCAAGGTGTTTTAACAGAGCGACGACACAGTCTGTCTGTCATTTCTAACTTTGATTTGGACATCTCTTTATCTGAGCCAAAGACTTACTTACTGAATCACTTACTCTCAATTCCTTCAGTCTACCTTTGACATTTAAACATTTAAATCACGCAAAAGTCACACTTAGTCACAGCTATGTGATTGGATGATTAGTCGACGATGGGTCTAAATCTTAGTTGTCTTAGAGTCTACCTTGCAATATTACCTTTCATCATCATGTGCAATACTACTTCTCATTACTACTTCTCATTACTACTTCTCAATACCATTGGCCACTTGTTTCGTTGACTAAATATCTAAATACTAAATACCTATATTTTTCTTTTAGGCTTATTCACTGTACATTTATTATTCTATTGTTTGTCTTCTCATGTATTTTTGAGCAACCTCTGGCAAAAGAATTTCCCTCGGGATGAATAAGGTTCTATCGTATCTTATCTTATATTACCACCACAACTACTAAGAGTTATACGATGTAATCCTGGTACCAGAAGAACAATAACACCTGATTCTTATGAAATAATCACATTTGTGTCAAAAATGTCCCTGTCACGTTCCCCACAGGAAGCCCGTGGAGTGAACGCACCTTAAGAATTACCTTTACCCGTTAATGGTTCCCCAAACGTTAATCGGCCCGTGACCGCGTTTCTTTTTTTTTTTACGTCTGAACAATTTTGCAATCCCCATTTCGCACATTTTTGTCCGACGTAGTGATTAGTAGCAGTTCCCTCGTGGCTACGAATCATTAAGCATTCGCATATACAGGACTTTTACGAGTCACATCTTTGACTCGTAAAAGTCACATCGCTTTAATAAAAAAAAAAAACACACACACACACACACACAGAAAAAAACGTCATCATCAAATATCTATCTATCGCTTTCTCTTGTTCAGCAGTCTCAGCGACCACACGTGCATATCGGGCCCCCCGACCGCAAACGGGAGTTGGGTAACACACCGCCCTCGAACCCCAGAGGAAGAGAGAGAAACCTTGGAGACGCGCAGACAGACAAACAGACGATGACACCGACATATTATGGGATGGTGCGGGGGGTTTTGGTATCGCCGATCAGCCGCAGAAACAACGAAAACTGTCGGGGGGGGGGGGGGGGGGGACGACGGGCGCTCGAGCGGCGAGATTAGACGGAGTATGAACGAGGAAACAAGAGCTGACAGTAAACTCGCGGGGTTTATTCATTCGGTATTAACCACGGCTGCGTCTGTGCTTTCCCGCCTCAGCGCGCTCCACTCCTCCGCCCCCCCCCCCCCAAACCCCCCCCCCGTATTGATATTTTAATTTTTATTCATGAGCGAGCCGGCGAGCTCGATGACATCATGCACCCGGTGCCCATCCTCCGAGGGCGGAGGCATCGGCGCTGCGGGAAAACTGCTGAGGCTGCTGTTTGTGTGTGTGTGTGTGTGTGTGTGTGTGTGTGTGTGTGTGTGTATGCGTGTGTGTATATGTGCGTGTGTCTGCGGAGTGTGCGTGCACGTGTCTGTGTGTGTGTGTGTGTGTGTGTGTGTAGGCGTGCGTATGTGTGTGCGTGTGTGTGGATGGGGAGTACAGTATGTGTGTGTGATTGGTGTGTGTGTGTGTGTGTGTGTGTGTGTGTGTGTGTGTGTGTGTATTCGCTGGTGAGCGTCCCACGTGGAACTCTACGACGACGACTTCCTCTGAAACTAATTAATCGATGCCACCAGCCCATTACGCTCGCTTAAAACAATTAGCATCTGTGCGTCGTGGCACACGGGGGGGGGGGGGGGGGGGGGCGATGGGGGAGGGGCGATGGGGGGGGGGGGGGGGGGGGTGGTTGGGGGGGGCGGGGTACGATCATGTGACACGCCACGCTGCGATGTAAAAGTCTTTGTGTTGCCGTGGCATCGAGCGATTCGCCCCCAACGCCACAGATGTGGAAGTAGACCCCCCCCCCCCCCCCCCCCCTCCCCCAGTGCTAATCTGAAACCAGGCGTCGCCCAGTGGTGTCACGTGATGTCCTGGGCGGAGGGTGGAAGTTATCCAGTTCTATCGTTTGTATCGTCGGAGTCACGTACACAATTATTGCGCTCGCCAAATGCGCGGTGGTTAGCGAGGTTTGTTGCGGGCGCTGTTGCCTTTTGATCGTGTGATTTGAATAGCAAATGAAATAAAAATGTTAACGGGAAATAAATATATATGGGAGGGAAAAAGTAATAACTTAACATTAATGTGTCGGGGGCCGTCGGTTGGTTTTCATAAATCGTTAATTTAGTTTTAAAGAAGCCCTCCCACGTTTGCGTTTTAACGCAGTTATTTCTTTTTTAATAAAAGAAAAACCAAAATCTCGTATTCCCCTCCCCCCCTCATACCGTCTCCCCCCACCCCCCCGCTACGGTCGGCAGAACCAGATAATAGCCAGCACCCTCTTCTTCTTCACACACACCGCCACCGCCCTGCCTTCGCTACAGACGGTGCAACCAGATAATAGCCGGCACCACCACCACCACCAAACCCCCCCCCCCCTCCTCCTCCTCCTCCTCCTCCTCCTCCTCCTCCCCCACCCCCACCGGACTAAAAGCTGCCCTCCGATCTATAGCTCTGAACACAGCGTCAAGCGTGGACCAACGGAAAGACTCCCGCTTTACACACACACCCACACACACACACACACACACACACACACACACACACACACACACACACACACACACACACACACACACACACACACACACACACACCCTAGCGGTGCGGGGATGAAGGCGTGGAGCAGATCTTTTGACAGCCTAATTACTTTTAATGAAATAATGCGGCCGTCGTAGACAGCAATTAAAAGTGTCTCTTGCTCGCGCTCATTAGCTGTGCGTTGGCCACCGCTAGCCCGCTAGCCCGCTACTCCCGAACACACACTCTTCTTCTTTACTCTCCTAATGATATGAAGGAGATGACGGCTGGGGGAGGGGGGGGGGGGGGTGCGGGTTGGGGGGGGGGGGGGGGTGTTAACCCAACGCACCCCAGGGACCCCCCACAGACCCTTAACTGTGTACACCAGAGAGGACAAGACAATGGAGAGAGAGAGAGAGAGAGAGAGAGAGAGAGAGAGAGAGAGAGAGAGAGAGAGAGAGGATAATACAATGAGAAAGAGAGAGAGAGACAGGGGGAGTCAGAGAGGATGAGAGAGAGAGAGAGCGAGAGAGAGAGAGAGAGAGAGAGAGAGAGAGAGAGAGAGAGAGACGATACTATTGATTGAACAGAGAGGGAAAGAGAGAGAGATGACGATACTGATCATTGGTTTAATGTATCCAATGAATAGTAACGATTTACTGATCCCGGTTTTGGTGGGTCCACCATCACGCGACACAACAACACGCCTCCACCTCCTCCTCCGCCTCCTCCTCCTTGTCCATGTGCTGTTGGTATTGCTCTAAAGGGCTCCCACGACGCCACCCAGGTGTGAGTGAGATGAGCCATCTGCAATCCGTTCCGGAATCTTTGGCTTATGACATCACAAGTGGGAGTGTCAACCACCACCACACCACTCAGATGTACGCTGGGTAGATCAGCCTACCAAGTTCTCATGTATACAGTCCACTGTGTTGGTAGGCTGGTAGGCTAATCTATCCAAGCATATATATACAGTATATATATATATATATATATATATACAGATATATTATATATATTACTGTATATATATACAGTATACATCTGAGTGGTGGGCACTCTTATGACTTGTGATGTCATAAGACAGAGATTCTGAAACTGCTTGGAAAGGCGGCAAATCACACCCACTCCCACCTGGTGGTGTAATAGGAGCCCTTTGGTGTGGCGTCTTCTGTGTGTGTGTGTGTGTGTGTGTGTGTGTGTGTGTGTGTGTGTGTTGTGCGTGCATGCGTGCGTGCCTGCCGTTTGTGCGTGTGTCTGTGTGTGTGTGTGTGTTTGTGTGTGTGTGTGTGTGTGCGTGCGTGTGTGTGTGTTAAAACAGATGTTGCTTCCCAATTGAACAGAAGCACCTCTTCAATATCGCTCTTTTAACGTGACGCCCTTCTGCTCTCTCCCTCTCCCCCTCTTTTTCTACCCCCATCACTGTTTTCCTCCCCTCCTTCTCTCTGTCTCTCTCTCTCTCTCTCTCTCTCTCTCTCTTTTCCTGGTTCTCTCCGCAGCAATTTGGGAAGATTTTAGACGTGGAGATAATCTTTAACGAGAGAGGATCGAAGGTAAGCGGCGACGACGACAGCTGCCTCTCCGCCGTGTTGGATCTGTAGCCTCCTAACGATGACATCAGCGTAGCGGAGAGACGTAGCATGTCCTTTATAGGAGCCTGCAGAGTCTGGGTTCACTGTCTATCTCTAGGTCTCTCTCTCCCTCCCTCTCTCTCTCTCTAGGTCTCTCTACCCTTTCTCTCTCTCTCTTTCTCTCTCTCTCTCTCTCCCTCTCTCTCCCCCTCTCTTGCTCTCCCTCTCTCTCCCCCTCGCTCTCTAGATCTATCTCCCCCTCTCTCTCTCTAGATCTATCTCCCCCTCTCTCTCTCTAGGTCTCTCAACCTCTCTCTCTCGCCCTCTCTCCCTCTCTCTCTCCCTCTCTCTCCCCCTCTCTCTCTAGGTCTCTCTCCCTCTCCCCCTCTCTTTCTCTCTTTCTATCTTTCTATCTCTCTCTCCTTCTCTCTGCCATTGTCTGATTCCTTCTCTTCCCATCCCCCCTTTGGCTCTCTTCCTTGTTTCTCTCTTCTGTGATTTTTTCTCTCTCTCTATCTCTCTGTCTGTCTGTCTGTCTGTCTGTCTGCCTGTCTGTCTCTCTCTCTCTCTCTCCTCAGACCTTATCTGACTCCTTCTCTTCCCATCCCCTTTTCTCTCTTCTGTGATGTTCTGCCTCCCTCTCCCTCCCTCCCTCTCTCTCCCTCCCTTCCTCTCTCTCTCACTCCCTCTCTCTCCTTCCCTCTCTCCCGCTCTCTGTCGATGTGTCTCTCCTCTCTTTCCCCTCTCTCTCTCTCACTCTGTCTCTCTCTCTCTCTCTCTCTGTATATTGTTGATGTAGTTGCTGCGGCGCTCGCCCAAGCCTGTGAATCATTAGCTCTGGAAATCAATTCATGATTGAGCTGTTTCACAATTCACTTAATCCCCCCTCGCACAAGCCGCCACACACACACACACACACACACACACACACACACACGCACGCTCACACATGCCTGTGCGCACACACACATACACACATGAAAACAGAGTCAGACTCACCAGCACACACACTCACACACAATGAGAGACACACTGAAAAACAACACAAATAAAAGAAACGCACAAAAACTACAAACCACACATCCGACGACGCCTCGACAGCAACATGATGTGTGTGTGTGTGTGTGTGTGTGTGTGTGTGTGTGTGTGAGACCAGTGGTCTCTGTCTGGTGGGCGGGGGGGGGGGGGGGGGGGGGGGAGGGGGGGGGGGAGGAGAGCAGCAGAATGCGATGGTCCAGCCAGCTGTTTATTTAATAGTGTGCTGAAACTCCATCTCCTTCTCTCCACTCCCCCCCACCCCTGTCACAAACCAGCCAAGCAGCCTCCTCCTCCTCCTTTTCCTCCTCATCCCCCCCTCCTCCTCCTCATCCCGCTCCTCCTCATCCTCCTACTCCTCCTCCTCCTCCTCCTCCTCCTCCGCCTCATCTCCCTCCTCCTCTTCCTCCTCCTCCTCATCATCCTCCTCCTCCTCATCCCCCTCCTCCTCCTCCTCCTCCTCTCATCGCGCCCGGCCGCTGGGCCCAGATTCCTATTCCCTCCTCCCTCCCTCCCCCCCTCCCTCCCCCCTCACCCCAGGGGGGTGGGGGGAGGAGGAGGAGGGGGGGGGGAGGGGGGGCTCTGGATGTGTCTAGAAGCCAAGGCGGGAGACACTGCGACCGCTCGAGGACTCACAGCGGCCCGGGCCTGGAAGATTGAGTGTGGGATAAATCTGCCTCCTCTTCCTCCTCATTCTCTCCCCCCCCCCCCCCCCTCCCCCCCCACCCCCCACCTCCTCATCTCTCCCTCCTCCCCCTCCTCATCTCTCCCTCCTTCCCCAGCCTCTTCCTCCTCCTTCTCCTCCTCCTCCTCCTCCTTCTCCTCCTCCTCCTCCTCCTCCTCCTCCTCCTCTCTTCCCCCTCCCCCATCTTCCTTCTCCTTCTTCTCCTCCTTCTCCTCCTCCTCCTCCGTAACAGGCATTTATTGTTTGTGCCCTACAAAGCCATTACCCAGGATGCCTCTCCCTCCCTCCCTCCCTCCCTCCCTCTCCCCTGCACCCTGCGTGCTTTATAATGAACCGACCAGGCCATTAATAAACAATCTATTTTCTATGAGGCCTCGGCAATTTGCATTCAATATGTTTGTCTCCTTTGAAAAATGGCGGCCCGCTAGCGGGGGCCGAGTGTAAGCTAATTATTTGTGCATGATAAAAAAAAAAGGGAAAAATTAAAGCGGAGACGGAAGAGGGCCCGAGCGACGCCGGGTTAGGAATGTCCAAAGGATTAATTTTGCCCTCAATTCCCTTATTTTCCCTCTCCTCTCTCCAAAGTTATTTCTTTATCTCCAGTTTCCCCAAGGACAGGTTCCCGTCGCGTTATTTATGCGGGGGCCACTCCGGGCTCCCGAGGCCCCTGAGATTCCTATGTGTGCATGCATACGAGATCACGGCACCAAACCACCAACCCCCCTCCCCCCTTCCCCCTCCCGCCTCTCTCCCTCCCTCCCTCCCTCCCTCACACACGCTTTACATCCACCCGCAATTACTGGCTGCTCCACCACCACCACCACCACCACCACCACCACCACCACCACCGCACCCACCACCACCACCACCACACCCACCAAACCTGCTACCTACACACAGATGCTTGTGTACATATAAATATATATATGTAGATATATTTACATACATAGATATGCAAATGTATACAGCATTTATTGATACAGATGTAGGGACATATAGAGGTAGTAGTAGGGGGTGGGGAGGTGGTGCTACAAGGTCCTAACACCTCCTCTCTCTCTCTCTCTCTCTCTCTCTCTCTCTCTCTCCTCTCTCCTCTCTCCTCTCCCAAGCCATATAACTCAAGCCCTGGTTTAAATTGGGTTGTTCCAACCAAAAGCCTCTAAACTGTTATGTTGTATGTTGTACATTCTGTTATCTGGTGGCTTTGTGTCTAAGCTAAGTCTAATAAACAGTCAAATAAACAATAGCTACACCACCCACCCACCACCCACACACACCACACCACACACACACACACGCACACACACGCACACACGCACACACACACACACACACACACACGCGCTCTATCTCTCTCTCACACACTCATGACAGACACACACACACTCTCTCACAGAGACACATACCCTTGTGTGTGTGTGTGTGTGTGTGTGTGTGTGTGTTGTGTGTTGTGTGAGGGGGTGTGTATGGGGGGGCGTGGCCTGTGCACAGCCATGTGGGTGCTAATTACGATACTATTATGTGTGCTAACGCTGGCGTTCCGCTGCGCTGCGTCCTGACACTGATCAGTCAGCCGCCCGCCGCCGCGCCACCGGTTAATTGGGTAAAGTGGGCGGGGCTTGTCCACGCCGTGGGTCTGTGTGTGTGTGTCTGTGTGTGTGTGTGTACTGCAGCTGATGCCTCACTAACCTCACTCTAATGAATGTCTCTGTTGACGACTGTGACCCTCTGACAACCCTCACACTGACCCATGCTTCCTTCTTCTGCCCCTGTGTGTGTGTGTGTGTGTGTGTGTGTGTATGTGTGTGTGTGTGTGTGTGTGTGTTTGTGTTTGTATCTGCCTCTGTCTGTTCATTTGTATGTACTGTATGTGTGTGTGTGTGTGTGTGTGTGTGTGTGTGTGTGTGTGTGTGTGTGTGTGTGTGTCTGTGTCTGTGTGTTTAAATGTATGTGTGTTTTTGCGTGTGTATGCCTGTATATTGTGTGTGTGTGTGTGTTTGCGTGTGTGTGCGTGTATATTTGTGTGTGTGAATATGTGTGCACACGTGTGTGTGTCTCTCCATCCTCTCAACCCCCTGGCCCGTGTCCTGTGTGTCCTGTGTGTCTCGTGTGGCTAACCGACTGGCTGCTCTCAGGGTTTTGGGTTTGTAACTTTTGAGACGAGCACAGACGCGGACCGCGCGCGGGAGAAACTGAACGGTACCATCGTAGAGGGCCGTAAGATCGAGGTGCTTACACACCGATCTCCTCCTCTGCACCCCACCCTCCTCCTCCTCCTCCTCCTCCCGCCTCCCCCCTTCCCCCCTCCAGCCCCCCTATCGCACGCTAGAACATGCACGTATATATTAATGTATGTATATATGTGTGTGTGAGTGTGTGTGTGTGTGTGTGTGTGCGAGTGTGTGTGTGTGTGTGTGTGTGCGTGTGCGTGCATGTGGGCGTATCTGCCTGCTCCCCTGTGTATGCATGTGCAAACGAGCATGTGTGTGCGCGCGCGTGCGTGCGTGTGTGTGTGTGTGTGCGTGCGCATGTGCGCATGTGAGATGCATACGTGGGAACACGGAACGTACCGGTCATCCATCAACATCCCCACAGCGGGAAAAAAAACGATCGTATGCCATGACCATAACAGCCCCCCCACTCCCGCCCCACATCCCCCCCCCGAGGGAGGAGTCGTCCAATCAGAAGACGGCTGCATTTCCACCACCACCACCACCACCACGTCATCGCCATTAAAAGCTGTGTTGCCTGTTTGTTTCTTTATTTTTTTTACGATGTTGTTGTTTACGACGAGCCCGGGTTCCTCATCAGATCAATAGGAACTAATCAAACCTCGAGTCCTCGCTGTCGTTTCCTTTTTACGACACGTAAACAATGGGTTTAACGCCTTTTTAGAGGCACATTTTGTCTGCTCATTTTCCGTTTCATTTCTTGTTTATTTGCGGCATGTTTTCCTCATCCTTGTGACGGTGAATGCATCCACAATATGAAAACGCGAATGCGATGTTTTTTGTGTGTAATGTTTGTGATGCATTTGGGATCTCGCCATGCCTGCCTCAGTGGAGTGGATGTCTTCTCTTGTTGTCGTGTCGTTGACCGAGGGCCTTGTTCGGTTGTTTATTGAGATATGTTTGTGTTGTTTTTTGGTTTGTTGTTTGTCCAGGTAAACAACGCAACGGCGCGGGTAATGACAAACAAAAAGGTGGCGAATCCGTACACGAACGGTGAGTCCCGACCATTTCATGCAGATTCAAGATTCAAGATTTCAAGATTCCAGAACTTTATACGTCACGTACACACACATACAGGATGTGCAGTGAAATGAAAAAGTGGCGGAACAACAGAACAAACTGAAATAACCAAAGAATCAAATATCCACACTATTTACAGTTTTTGCCATGAGCAGTTTTTTTTGGAATATAATTCAAATTCAAATTCAAAAAGCATTACAAAATATATAATATTTTTTTGATTGTACATACGAGTCTAAGAAAAAGGAGCCATCGGTGAGTGATAAGACGGGAGGCACTTGGAGTGGTGAACAGCGATCGCCATGACGGCCACGTTATTAAACTGTGCGAGTGTCAATGACCCAATGAACGCCGACGAGGGGGAAAAAACTCGGAACGGAACGTTCTCTCCGTCGCGCCGGGAACGTTCACAGCCGTTCACAGTCGGCTGGCCGGCGGATGCTGACGGAGCGACCGCAGACCTCGGCAGGTTGAAGCGCTCCGTAAAGAGCTAGCTAAGGCGTGTCCGACGAAACGTTAGCCCGTGAATTCATTTAGGTAAAGCCTAACTGGAAATTAAATCATACCGGTATAGAATAGCACCGCAATAAATCCAGACCACGTTAATAGCGGCATTTAAAGAGCAACCCATCAATACAAAAAAAGGAAATAATAAAAGAGGGAGGCTCAGGTGATGATTTCACCTGAGATTTTCGCTCATGAGATTTGAATGTTTGGTTAACGTTGTGTTGTTGTTGTTGTTGTTGTTTGAACTAAATGGTTGTTTTTGGCTTATTTATTTAATTTCGTCGTGCACACTAGGGACCACATGTTGTGTGTGTACACATGATGGTGTTTTCCACGTTCACATCTTGTTTTGTTTCTGTTTTTGTCACCCAGGCTGGAAACTCAATCCGGTGGTAGGAGCCGTCTACGGACCGGAGTTGTACGCAGGTAAGGATAACAACACACACACAACAGCCACACACACATTGGCACGGGCTCAGCCCCTGTCACCTCCCCTCCGTTGGCGTCGCGGCCGGCTATCACACCTGACAACGGAGGTGGCGGTGGGGTGGCGGTGGTGGGCGCGGGGTGGCGGGGGGGCTGTGTCGTGGTACGAGCAGATCTGGTTCTACAAATCCATACCAAAGCCGGCAAACCACATGAAAATCCCTGCAACCAATCAAAGCGAATCTCCTCGTTGGCACCGATAAGCGGAGGATGATCCAGGCCCGGGCCGAGTCGTTGCTGTCTGCTGCTGCTGCTGCCATTGTTGGCGGCCGGCACCAACCTCCAGGAGGAAAAAAAATACAATATATATTTTTATATATATATATATATATAATATATATGTGGTGGTGTGTGTGTGTGTGTGAACTAAAATCGATTTTGAAGAGGAAGCGGCGTCCCGGTTGCGGCTCCGTTATCAGATCGCCGGCGCCGTTGCCGTGGGAATGGATTTGCCGAGTTCGGCAGATTGACTTCAGAGCCGACGGGAATACGGCGAAGAGAGAATGGGGAGGGGGGGCGATTACCAACGGGGGGCGCCGTCCTCCTCCTCCCCGCCCCCCCCCCCAGCCCCAGCGGAAGGAGAAAAACTGCTCCTCCTCCTCCTCCTCCTCCTACTCCTCCTCCTCTCTGGGGCCGTAATGGCGGCAGAGCGCAGTGGGGGGTGGGTGGGTGGGGGCTTTCCTCCCTTCCTCCTCCCCCTCCCAGCCCCCCGTCCTCCTCTCCCCCCCCCCTCGGTTCCTCCCATGCCTCCCACTCCTCCCCCTCCTCCTCATCCCGGCTTCTCGACACGCCAGCTTTACTGCTGTATGTTATATGAACCCTTTGCATTTTAATGAGGAGGAGGGGGTGTGGGGGGGGGGAGGAGGGCGGGGGGCGGGGGGGGTCTACTATTTCATTTGGAAGAAGTGCTGAGCACACCGCGCCACTCTAACGGCCTTCCTCTTCGCTCATTAGACTAAAATCTGTTCATTCCTCAGACAGCTTTACTGCCAACCTCTAAATAACTGTCCGTGACAGGAAGCAGTCATCAATCATTTTCATTTCGTTTTGCACCCCCCCCTCACTGCAAGCCCCCCACCCCCTCCCCCATCTCCCCACCCCACCCTCCCCCATGCACCCCCATCCCCCCATCTACCCCCCCCTGTGAAACCATATCTTTTTGCTCCCCCGGGCAATTGTGCGTGTGTTGGTGCACGGGCCTCGTACGCTCTCGTCGGTGCTGCTTGTGCACGTACATAGACATACATATAGTATATATGAGGAGGTGGATTCAGAACTCTGACTCCCTGGGATTCGAACCCGCATCCATGTGTGCCCCCTCTGCCTCTCTGGGTTCTGCGCGTGTGTGTGTGTGTGTGTGTGTGTGTGTGTGTGTGTGTGTGTGTGTGTGTGTGTGTGTGTGTGTGTGTGTGTGTGTGTGTGTGTGTGTGTGTGTGTGTGTGTGTGTGTGTGTGTGTGTGTGATTTCTTTGCCGCTGCGCTCGGAAAACAAAAACAAAAAAGTGTACTCTGGGTAAATGTATCTCACCAGGAGTTGCCGGAGCTAATTTGTTTAGCACTAAAAGTGTACCGTGTGCATATTGTTTTTCTGTGTATTAAAAAACAACATTTATTTAGCAGCGGAGGAGTGCCAGCAGCTCCTCCAGATAAATAAGGACTTAACAGAAACCTAGAGAGACTACAAGACTATACTACAAGACTATACTACAAGACTATACTACAAGACTATACTACAAGACTGTACTACAAGACTATACTACAAGACTGTACTACAAGACTATACTACAAGACTGTACTACAAGACTATACTGCAAGACTATACTACAAGACTATACTGCAAGACTATACTGCAAGACTATACTACAAGACTATACTACAAGACTATACTACAAGACTGTACTACAAGACTATACTACAAGACTGTACTACAAGACTGTACTGCAAGACTATACTACAAGACTATACTACAAGACTATACTACAAGACTATACTACAAGACTATACTGCAAGACTATACTACAAGACTATACTACAAGACTATACTACAAGACTATACTACAAGACTGTACTACAAGACTATACTACAAGACTGTACTACAAGACTGTACTGCAAGACTGTACTACAAGACTGTACTACAAGACTGGAC
>PIJE02002665.1:0-20000 GCA_002895965.2 Coryphaenoides rupestris
TCTGTGTGTGTGTGTGTGTGTGTGTGTGTGTGTGTGTGTGTGTGTGTGTGTGTGTGTGTGATGTGTGAGTGTGTGTGTGTGTGTGTGTGCGTGTGTGTGTGTGTGATGTGTGTGTGTGTGTGTGCGTGTGTGTGTGTGATGTGTGTGTGTGTGTGTGTGTTTTGCCGTGCTCAGAATTCACAGTGGATGTGTGTGGGATCGGTCGGTCGGAGGCGTTCCACTTATCACAGCCAAATGTCAGAGTGAGGATTTAGCGGCGCGGAAGCAGAAAAAAGCATCGCAGGAATGCTTCACAGGCTATGTCAGCGGCGCGGCTATGCTAACTAGCTCTGCAGTCGCTCACGCCCGCTCTGGGATTTTCTTTTTTTTTTTTTCGTTTTTTTTTTCTCCGACTGCCAAAAAATGTTCAGCTGAGGGGAAGGTCGGAAATATGGAATCTTTTTCGTTCTTACAAAAACTCACATTCATCCATAAAACACACACACACACACACACACACACACACACACACACACACGCAGACCCACACACACACACACACACATACACACACACACACACACACACACACACACACACACACACACACACACGCAGACCCACACACACACACACACACATACACACACATACACACACACACACGCAGATTACACACGCACACACACACACACACACACACACACACACGCAGACCCACACACACACACACACACATACACACACACACACACACACACACGCACACACACACAAAAATTCATTCACTCACTGTGTCTCTGTCTCTTACAGACATAGACAGACACACACAGAGAAATAAGCCAATAAATGAATGCATAACTTCATAATAATTGCATACAACTCGTCAAACAAAAGTTCAAAGGCACCGATCGATTTCAACGCATGTGTGTGTGTGTGTGTGTGTGTGTGTGTGCGCTGGATCAATGGCTCCGATAACTATTCCAGGTTTCGAGGAAGCGTGCAACCTGCTGACCCGGATTCAGATGCCTTTGTAGTAGTCTGCTATCTCCCCCCCCCCCCCCCCCCCCCCCCCCCAACTCACACACACACACACCCCACATTAGTGTTGGTGCTGTCCAAACGCCCCACCCCCCCCGTGACCCCGATGAACGAGCTACGTTGCGGTCCGTCGGTTCAGTTTGAGGTCTGCCTGCCTGCGTGTGTATGTGTGTGTGTGTGTGTGTGCGTGCGTGTGTGTGTGTGTGTGTGTGCGTGTGTGTGTGTGTGTGTGTATGTCACTGCCAACCGGGTGACAGATGACCCCTGTGACCTTGTCGGGAGGATCAATCGAGACGAGGGGCCGAGGTCCACGGCAGCCCCCCCTGTCATCCTCCTACGGGATGGGACCACATCACTGATCGCATTTTGCATATGTATGTGTGTGTGTGTATGTGCGTGTGCGTGTGTGCGTGTGTGTGTGTGCGTGAATGCACGTGCATGCTTGCGTGTCGTACGCCGCGTGTGCATTGTTGTCTTTCGGAGTCAATGAATCAATAGAGAGGGGCATGGCGGGGCCATTAGCATTAGCATTAGCACTATTGATCAGGGTTGTGTGATTTTGGCTCCGCTCCCCCCCCACCCCAGTGCATTCACCATGAGGCAAGCGTTTAGCATACAGCGTCGTACACATTAGCATTTTGCGTCTGATGGCCAGGGTCAGTGGTTCAGTGGTTTCCAAAAAATGTGATTATATTCCAGAACATTCTTATGAATTAAATGATGCTCACACTGTGCACAAGCAAAATATACTGCATATATTTGGAAAGAGTAATGCAACAAACTGCTTAACGAGCATAAACGGCATTTCTCTTTAAATAATCATACATTTGCACATTATTAGTACATCCTGTACCATACATTGACTGTACAGTACATAGTGTACAATCAGGTACATATTGTTTTTCACTCTCTTCGACATACAGTATGTACTTATTATAAGTCACTTAAGTCCAAACCGTGGACTAGTTTGCTTCCTATAGCCACGCGCAATCCCATGTGGCAAGTCTTGTGGCGTGTGGCAAATATAGGCCATACATTAATACAGAAAAAACATCCGAGCTCAGTTCTTCTGAAGAATTCCCCCCCACCCCACCCTCTCCCCCCCTTTAAAAAACCCAAGAAGAAAAACAAAATGGATGTGCTTGGGAAAGCGTTCACCGCGGGCAGGCGGCTAGAATGACAGTCGCGACATTCATCCCCACCTTGAAGAAAGGCGCGTGCACACATAGCGTCTCGCTTCTCCCGTTTTTTCGTTTCTCTCTCTCGCTACCATTCACCTCAAAAATGCGCCCGAAATAGGAGCGCCGTGGCAGCGTCGCCGCGGGCAGGACGGTCGGCCCGGCGATGCTTGTGGGCGACGGCGGGGCATACTTTCCATACTCACACGGGCGCGAGCATCGCTTCTTGTGGCAATTTGTCAGCGAGCGAGAGATACACAGAGGAAGAGAGAGCGAGAGAGAGGGAGAGAGAGTGAACGAGAGAGAGAGAGAGAGAGGGGCTCTGTTCTCTGGCGGTGTCCCTCGACCCATATGAGTCACAGGGTAACTGGCACGAGTTGAAACAGGCGCATGCGGGCCCTCCTCCTCCTCCGCCTCCTCTGTTGCACTGGTCTGCTCCTGCGGCGAGGACCATAATAAGAGAGCTGGGGAGGATCACGGGCCACTATCTAATGCTAACCTTCGGCGCACAGAAGACAGCCTCTATTACCAGCCTTGTGTTTAGCGTTTGGGAATACACACTGCGATTAAAGCACCGCTCTCTGCCTGCTTTATGGGAACCACCGCTGCACACATCCAACGGCTGCAGGGGCAGAGCCGAGAGGGCTGGACTCTGTGTGTGTGTGTGTGTGTGTGTGTTTTCGTATCATTTTTTATTTTCCTTTTTCCTCGGGGAACGCTTCGTTACGTTTGTACGGGGAAAAAGAGGGGCGTGTGCATGTGTGTATGTGTGTGGGTGTGTGTGTGTGGGTGTGTGTGTGTGGGGGCGTGTGTGTGTGTGTGTGTTGTGTGTGTGTGGGTGTGGGTGTGTGTTTGGGGGGCGTGTGTGTGTGTGTATGTGTGTGTGTGTGGGTGGGTGTGTGGGGGGGCGTGTGTGTGTCTGTGTGTGTGTGTGGGTGTGGGTGTGTGTGTGGGGGGGCGTGTGTGTGTGTGTCTGTGTGTGTGTGTGTGTGTGTGTGTGTGTGTGTGTGTGTGTGTGTGTGTGTGTCTAGTGGTTGTATGGAGGGGGTTGTGTGTGTATAAACGGTGTGTGTATAAACGGTGTGTGTGTGTGTGTGTGTGTGTGTGTGTGTGCATGCATGAGTGTGTGTGTGCATGCATGTGGTGCGTGCATGTGTGTGTCTATGAGTGTGTATGAGTGTGAGAGTCTGTGTGTGTATGTGCGCGTGTGTGTGTGTGTGTGTGTGTGCATACTGTAACTGTATTCAGCCAAGCAACCAATAACCATCCTATGCTGCTCAGGCTGTCGGTGGGACGCAGCAGCAGCAGCAGAGGCAGCAGCAGCAGCAGCAGAGGCAGCAGCAGCAGCAGAGGCAGCAGCAGCAGCAGCAGCAGCAGAGGCAGCAGCAGAGACGGCGGCGGTGGCGGCGGTGGTTCTGGAAGGTTTGACTCATGAAGCGGTGCGCTTACGCACGGGGCGGAGACGTATAAACACGCTGCCTCTACTGTACACAGAGCGATATATTCATGCACCGCACCGGGGGAAAGAGAAAATACGCTTCTAGGAAAAGTGTCCCTGCATGTTCCACACGCAGGAAAATAGAGCATGCAGTGTACCGAGCCACCGCACACACACACACACACGCACACACACACACACACACACACACACACACACACACACACACACACACCGCTGCTACCCCTGGTCCACCGGCCTGACCTCTCGCATAGATGTGGACTCCATGTTTGTTTATATTCAGGGTTTTTTTGTTGTTTGTTTGTTTGTTTGTTTGTTCGTTTTAATGGCCGCCAAACATTTGCACGTGGAGCGGATGGCGATGCGATGAGGTGTAGAGGAAGAGGCGGTGACTCCTTATCAATCATGTGATTATAGGTTATTGGCCTGTTCGACGGCCGGATAAATGACGGGAATAGATTAGGAGACACGGGGCCTGCTAACACTCAACGCGCATTCCAGCGGCTCGGACGAATACGCATGCACACTGACGCGCCACGACACCGACACGACAGCACACCACACATACACACACACACAGACTACAGACACACACTCACACACACACTCCACAACACACTCACATCATGCATACCTGGCGATGAATGAAACAGCCAGCAGACAGGCAATTGTTTTAATTACTGAAAGGTCTTCTGTGGACTTACTGCCCAAACCGCCATGTAGCTAATGTTGCGCTGTGTTGTGCTGTGTTTGCCGTGTGGTGTGTGATATGTGTTGGTGTGCGTGTGTGTCTCTGTATATATATGTGTGTGTGTGTGTATATGTGTGTGTGTGTGTGTCTCTGTATATATATATGTGTGTGTGTGTGTGTGTGTGTGTGTGTGTGTATATGTGTGTGTGTGTGTGTGTCTCTGTATATATATGTCTGTGTGTGTGTGTGTGCGTGTGTGTGTGTATATGTGTGTGTGTGGGTGTCTCTGTATATATATGTGTGTGTGTGTGTGTGTGTGTGTGTGGTATTGATGAGAGGCCAATGGGGAAATCAGTGGGGACGCTTTAAATGCTTTAATGCAGTCAAATTGTTTTCAGATTTCCCATTGATGGACAGTTTCCTTTCAACTGTTTAAATACCTTTACGTGTGCACGTACACATGCACGCACCCCAACCACACACACACACACACACACACACACACACACACACACACACACACACACACACACACAACCTCTCTGGCTTTGCCACTCAGTCGTTCGGAGTCTGGACATCGTTACAAGCGCTCTTTGCGCGACCCTTGCACTTTGACCTGTGATCCTGAAGTGCTGTGGCATCGTGAGGTGGGCAGGAAGGAGGGACTAATCGTGAACAGGAAGTCACGTCCGGAAGAGAACCCCCCAAAAAATGAGAGACAGCTCAATGGATGAATGAAGTCACTGATTGATGTGTGCACCAAAATAAACCCATGGAGTTCAAATAACCCAACGGCCTGAAAGTCGATCTATCTCAGTCTCCTTCCTTCATCTCTCTCTTCTCTCTCTCTCTCTCTCTCTCTCTCTCTCTCTCTCTCTCTCTCTCTCTCTGTCTTTTGCTCAGTGTCTCTCTCTCTCTCCCACTGCCTGGCTGGTTTCCTGGAGGGGAACCAGCGGTGTGGAGGTGTGAGGGGACACGGGAGCAGGCCCTGACACCTGCGCTCCTGTTGGCTGCCGGCTGCTCTCGTTAGACCTGACGGCTCGCAGAACACGAACACATCCGCAGAGCGCACACCGCCTCACACACACAAGGTGTCAAGGAGAGGAGAGAGGAAGGAGGAGGAGGGAGAGGAAGAATAAGGAAAGCAAAGGGAAGGATAAGGAGAAAGGGGGGAGGGGAGGAGGGGAGGGGAGCGGAGAGAGAAAGGTAGGACCGGAGAGGAGTGGAGGGGAGGACTTCAGCGCAGGCCTTTTATCCTCATATCTTATCTCAGGAGAACTAATCTGTAACCACCTAAGTACTTGGAGATCACTCCAGACACTCTGCACTCCACGTATCTCCCACACATCTCACACACACAGCACACACACACACACCACACACACACACACACACACAGCACACACACGCACACATAACACACACACACACAGACACACACATATATAGCAGTTTATTTGAATTATATTCTTTGACCGACAATAAAAAGTTGTTTCTTCTCGTTTTCTTTTCACCAAAAGAGCATTCCTCATATTCTTAGGCTTGTTAAAAAAAAAGTTCAAATAAGCCACCCTCTGACTACCAGGGGCCCTAACCCTCCTATAGGGCTCTCTGACTACCAGGGGCCCCAACCCTCCTATAGGGCCCTCTGACTACCAGCGGCCCCAACCGTCCTATAGGGCCCTCTGAAGAACTGGGGTTGATATACAGCAGGGGTTGATGAGCAGATGGAGGGCAGGTGTGTAGATGAGCCAGGGACCAGAGGAGAGGGCCAAACACACCCACGTCAGCCAGACACGCCCACATCAGGGGCGGACACGCCCACGCCAGCGGCAGACACGCCCACATCAGGGGCGGACACGCCCACGCCAGCCAGACAGGGGAACCCAGGGAAGAGCTAGGAAGGCTGATTCATGGCCGGGCCATGACACTATAGTGTTTACAAAACCAGTTATTTCAAAATTGCTCTTGTCAAATAGTCAGAAAGCACTCAGAAAGCCACTAAGTATTGAGTATTGGAGTATTGAGTCTCAAATTCACCTATTCATACACACAACCACCAACCACAGTGTCAACCATGCAACGCGACCACCAAGTGTTTCTTAGGAGCCTTTTTGGGGTCAGGTGTCTTTCTCAGGGACACCTCGGCAGGTTAAGGAGGATTGACCCCCCCGGCAACCCTCTTGTTTACCTGACGACCTGTTTTACCCCCACGGGCTACTGCCCTCGTATTCTTTAGCCGGCTGCCCATTGTGGTGGGTGAAGCCACTTGTCATCGCCGGCCCGGACAAATACACACACAGTAGTGCTCTGGGTGGATGGACAGACGGACGGACGGATGGGTTAGATGGATGGTGATGCTACAGGAAGTTGGTGAGAAGAACAGGACACACACATCTAGGTTAGGAATGCATTTTCTAAAAGACGTCGTCGAAACCTAGTAAATAGACATAGGCGTGATAAAAAAAGACGCTGAAAATACAACTCTAAAAGACGTTGAAATTAGACTAATCGACTTATCTAATCAATGCCTAAAATAGACATTGAAATATAATAAAATATACAAATAATAACATACACGGAGAACACGACAGGGCTTAAAATTAAATGAAAGTAATGCCCGGCAATGTTACATTCATCAGTTCAAATGCCTCGTGTGGAGGAGAAAAAACCTAAAAAATATTGATGATTTACGAAACGTTGTAAATGGGTCAGAGGTCACCGCCGCACACGGCATGAAGTTCAATACAGTATGTAACTCACGCTGACCGCTGCCATGCCCTTCACCTCCTCTTATTGGACGCTTTGTTGTTTTACTGTCGCCAGGAGCTAGTTAATACACAGCTCTCTCTCTCTGTCTCTCTGTGTCTCTCTCTCTCTGTGTCTCTCTCTGTCTCTCTCTCTCTGTCTCTCTCTCTCTCTCTGTCTCTCTGTGTCTCTCTCTCTCTCTCTGTGTCTCTCTGTCTCTCTGTCTCTCTGTCTCTCTCTCTCTCTCTGTCTCTCTCTGTCTCTCTGTCTCTCTCTCTCTCTCTCTCTCTCTCTGTCTCTCTGTCTCTCTGTGTCTCTCTCTCTGTGTGTCTCTCTCTCTCTCTCTCTCTCTCTCTCTCTCTCTCTCTCTCTCTCTCTCTCTCCCCCCCCCCCTCTCTCTCTCTCTCTCTCTCTCTCTCTCTCTCTCTCTCTCTCTCTCTCTCTCTCTCTCTCTCTCCCTCTCTCCTCTCTCCTCTCTCTCCTCTCTCCCTCTCTCCCTCTCTCCTCTCCCTCTCTCCTCTCTCCTCTCCTCTCTCCTCTCTCCTCTCTCCTCTCCCCTCTCCCTCCTCTCTCCTCTCTCCTCTCTCCTCTCTCCCCGCACAGCGAGTCGCAGACACCGAGACATCGACTCCCAACCCAGCGTCCTGATTCCAGCTGCAATGTCTCTCTCTCTCTCTGTTTCTCTGTCTCTCTCCACCTCAGTCCGGCAAAAAAGGTCTTTTCTGGCATTTATGTAAAACATACATTTAACTTAACGTTTCCGGCTGCATGGAACATTTTAAAATCAAAAATTAAGCAACAACGGCGTCGTTGAAAATATGTACATTATGAGGTATAGAGGAACTTTTGGTCAAATTAGCAATTCTTCAAATCTTTAAGTGATGCTTTGGTTTTGCGGCGGTTGCGTTTCTCCCAGCAGATCTGGAAGATGAACTTTACCATCCATCTCTCTCTGTCTTTAACTGTCTCTCCATTTTCTATATTCAAATACCTCATTCAAATCCAACACATTTTCTTTTCTTCAGAAACGAAAGCCAATGCATTAAGACCGATGCGTCCTGGACGGAGCGACCCAGAACACTTTCATGTTCACTCGGAGTGACCTGCCCACTGTTGTGACTCCTCACATTGACACGCCCCACAAATAGTTTTGACTCGCCGTAGACTTTTGACGTCATGTTCGCAGATTATTTACCCGTCGTTCAATATTATCCTTTAATTTGTCTCCTACATGGACACATTTTCACATATGGAGACAATAACTTTATATTGTGTTCTTAGAGAAGCCAGCGTTTTTTTCAGACAACATTCTTTTGGAAAAAGTTGCAGAAGAAGAAACCCCCCCCCCCCCGGACGTGCATTGATTAAAGGATTTGTGAAAAGTGAAAAGTGGAATTCTTTTCAGTAGAGAGAGAGAGAGAGAGAGAGAGAGAGGGGGGGGGGAGAGAGAGAGAGAGAGAGAGAGAGAGAGAGAGAGAGAGAGAGAGAGAGAGAGACACAGAGAGAGAGAGAGAGAGAGAGAGAGAGAGAGAGAGAGAGAGAGAGACACAGAGAGACAGAGAGAGACAGAGAGACAGAGAGAGAGAGAGAGACAGAGAGAGAGAGAGCACAGAGAGAGAGAGAGAGACACAGAGAGACAGAGAGAGAGAGAGAGACAGAGAGAGAGAGAGAGAGAGACACAGAGAGAGAGAGACACAGAGAGAGAGAGAGAGAGAGCTGTGTATTAACTAGCTCCTGGCGACAGTAAAACAACAAAGCGGCCAATAAGAGGAGGTGAAGGGCATGGCAGCGGTCAGCGTGAGTTACATACTGTATTGAACTTCATGCCGTGTGCGGCGGTGACCTCTGACCCATTTACAACGTTTCGTAAATCATCAATATTTTTTAGGTTTTTTCTCCTCCACACGAGGCATTTGAACTGATGAATGTAACATTGCCGGGCATTACTTTCATTTAATTTTAAGCCCTGTCGTGTTCTCCGTGTATGTTATTATTTGTATATTTTATTATATTTCAATGTCTATTTTAGGCATCGATTAGATGTCGAATTTCAACGTCTTTTAGAGTTGTATTTTCAGCGTCTTTTTTTATCACGCCTATGTCTATTTACTAGGTTTCGACGACGTCTTTTAGAAAATGCATTCCTAACCTAGATGTGTGTGTCCTGTTCTTCTCACCAACTTCCTGTTTAGCATCACCATCCATCTAACGATCCGTCCGTCCGTCTGTCCATCCACCCAGAGCACTACTGTGTGTGTATTTGTCCGGGCCCGGCGATGACAAGTGGCTTCACCCACCACAATGGGCAGCCGGCTAAAGAATACGAGGGCAGTAGCCCGTGGGGGTAAAACAGGTCGTCAGGTAAACATGAGGGTTGCCGGCGGGGTCAATCCTCCTTAACCTGCCGAGGTGTCCCTGAGAAAGACACCTGACCCCAAAAAGGCTCCTAAGAAACACTTGGTGGTCGCGTTGCATGGTTGACACTGTGGTTGGTGGTTGTGTGTATGAATAGATGAATTTGAGACTCAATACTCCAATACTCAATACTCAATACTTAGTGGCTTTCTGAGTGCTTTCTGACTATTTGACAAGAGCAATTTTGAAATAACTGGTTTTATAAACACTATAGTGTCATGGCCCGGCCATGAATCAGCCTTCCTAGCTCTTCCCTGGGTTCCCCTGTCTGGCTGGCGTGGGCGTGTCCGCCGCTGATGTGGGCGTGTCTGGCTGGCGTGGGCGTGTCCGCCCCTGATGTGGGCGTGTCTGGCTGACGTGGGTGTGTTTGGCCCTCTCCTCTGGTCCCTGGCTCATCTACACACCTGCCCTCCATCTGCTCATCAACCCCTGCTGTATATCAACCCCAGTTCTTCAGAGGGCCCTATAGGACGGTTGGGGCCCTGGTAGTCAGAGGGCCCTATAGGAGGGTTGGGGCCGCTGGTAGTCAGAGGGCCCTATAGGAGGGTTGGGGCCGCTGGTAGTCAGAGGGCCCTTATTGAAAAAGTACTAACCCTTTTTTTTAACAAGCCTAAGAATATGAGGAATGCTCTTTTGGTGAAAAGAAAACGAGAAGAAACAACTTTTTATTGTCGGTCAAAGAATATAATTCAAATAAACTGCTATATATGTGTGTGTCTGTGTGTGTGTGTGTTATGTGTGCGTGTGTGTGTGTGTGTGTGTGTGTGTGTGGTATGTGTGTGTGTGCTGTGTGTGTGAGATGTGTGGGAGATACGTGGAGTGCAGAGTGTCTGGAGTGATCTCCAAGTACTTAGGTGGTTACAGATTAGTTCTCCTGAGATAAGATATGAGGATAAAAGGCCTGCGCTGAAGTCCTCCCCTCCACTCCTCTCCGGTCCTACCTTTCTTCTCTCTCCCTCCCCTCCTCCCCTCCCCCCTTTCTCCTTTGCTTTCCTTATTCTTCCTCTCCCTCCTCCTCCTTCCTCTCTCCTCTCCTTGACATCCGGTGTGTGGTAATTGTCACTGAGATATTAGCGGAGGGGACGTGGAGAAACGGAGAGACTCCCAGCACAGAAACGTGTCTTTGTCTCCATGACCCTTCGCTGGTCCCCACAACCACCCCCCCCCCGTCGTCGTCTGCTGCTGTTAAGTCGACCCCTTCCTGTGAGGGAAACACGCACACACACGCACACACACACTCACACAGTTACACACACACATATACATGCACGCTCACACACACACACACATGCACGCACACACGCACTAGCCTTTATCACAGACGTTTTGTCTTGCCATCTTATCTGCTGGCGCACATGACTCCCATAGTGTGTCTAATAAGCGAGACGCTCGCTCCCTCGCTTGCGGTCGGTCGGGTTCCGGCGGCAGAGCCGGTCGTCGTGGCGATGTGAATGCCCATGCCCCTGCCCTGTCCTCCCCAGCCCCCCCGCACCCCACCCACCCACACTGAACACACACACATACCCAGCCCGGTAAGGTGGTGTGGGATATTGCACTGTGTGTGTGTGTGTGTGTGTGTGTGTGTGTGTGTGTGTGTGTGTGTGTGTGTGTGTGTGTGTGTGTGTGTCTGTGTGTGTTTGTGTGTGTCTGTGTGTGCCTTGTTTCCACAGGGGAATGCGGCAGGAGGCTCATGTGACTGTGCTGCAGGCTCCACAGAGAGACGGTCTATATCACCACCACCACCACTAGACCCACCACTACACCCACCCTACCCTACCCTGAGGGGCCATCCATGAGGGAAATTAATGAATGAAGTTGTGAGTATTTGTGTGCGCGTGTGTGTGTGTGTGTGTGTGTGTTTTCGACATCAAATGTCCGTGTGTGTGTGTCCGTGTGTGTGTGTGTGTGCGTGTGTGTGTGTGTGGGATGGGCTGCAATGGTCTCTCCTCTCTTCTGCTGCCAATGGAGGTAATCTCTCTCTGTTCTTCTCTCCACGGACCAAATGTAAAAAATCCATACACCAAACAGTCCCTAAATGGATACATTTTTAAAATCAGAAAATTTAGCGACAACCGTGGCCCGTCATGGGAAAATATGTACGATTATGTACGTTATGAGAGACTTTCGTCAAATTTTAGGCAGGTTTGCTTCATAGATTCTTTAAGTGGATTGCTTTTTCGGGTTTTTCGGCGCGTTTCGGCCGTCGCTCTCCAGCACAGAGGAAGTGGAAGTATAGAACTTTGTACACATCCATCATCTCTCTGGAGTTCCGTTTGTTAGTAGGCTGGTCTCGTGCCATTTTTCTATTTTCGAAATGATCGCTAGTTTCAACGTTCCAAACATTTATCTTTCACAGTTTCTACTATTTCAGTAGCATCGGGAGTTAGGTCGCCAATGCGTTGTAAGACGACGTTGTATCATATGCCTGGTTTGTTGTCCTTAGGGATCGCTCGTGATGTGGCGCTCGTGTGTGGCCCCAGAATGATGAGTCTCTGATCGGGGATTCGATTTAGGTATTGGAGCTGTGCTGTCCCTGTTGTCGTTCGTGGTCGATCTCGGTGCGACAGCCACAAAAGCACTCCCAAGACTTTGTGTAGTGTCTCGCTAATAACTCATATCTGTAGAGGGCGCCTGAGCGGGGGGGGGGGGGGTGGCAACTATGTGTGAATCACATGCCGTGTAGTAATACGTTGTGCATGAATGACTCATGTATGGTTTTTTTGTTTACTGGCATTGCTTTAAATAATGCTTTATTGGACAACCAGATCATGTAGACAGGATCGAGTTGTCCAATTAACACTTTTTGGACTTTTGGACTCATCTGACTCAGATTTGGGTGGTTTGTCCTCTCGCTCTAATATCTCTCCCTACGGATGAATTGTCAACTCAATAGAGAGCCTAAGCCCCGCCCCTTCCGCTGTCACCCATGGAACCTTATTTCGGGGGGAAAATATATGTATTGTCGTCAATGCAGAGAGACAAATAATTTTTCCTCACATTTTAATTTGACCATGAATGACACATCTGTAATTGTTTACCGTTTGTCGGACACTCTGGAAATATTACACCTTGGATGCCATGGAACATGCTGGGTGACACTTTGTTATTAAAGTCAAGTGATAAGTCTCGCGGTGTGATCTTTGGTCGTGAGCGTGTACGGTGGGCCAGACACACTAAGGTATATATGGTTAGGCCGCTAAACGTCGATAGAGAGGTGTACAGATCATTATTGTAGTGAAAACAATCTGCACTGTGGAAGCCCTACAAATGCTCAGGTCGCCTGAGCGTCAAACAACCGCGAACTCGAACATCCACCTAACTCCGCTCGCTATCCCACGAAACTCAGAACCCCCACCGTCCGATCGCTCGCCCCTGAGTTGCTTAGCAGGCGAGAGGAAGGTATAGGCCATTTTCCTTCAGTTACCTTAACGTTTGACGGTTTTGACACCTCTCTCGAAGACCACCGGGGAGAAAAAAGAGTGGTGGGATAGTGCGAAGATCAAAAAGAATCATGTTCTAGAAGTGAAGCGCTAGATACGAACGTTTTCATCGACAAAGCTTTACTTGGCGAAATGAGCTATTATTAATTGACCAAACATCAACAATATCTGACGGTCTCAGGTGCGGGCGGGGCACATTCTACATCATCCATCCTGCTACACATACTCCACACATCAGTAGAACACGATACCTCACATGGGTAGCAAGATACACACAGGATACCATGGTACTTACACATTCAACAACAATAGGCACGCGGCACCCCCATCAGAGGCACGACCAACCACACCTCAAACCACAGGTGCAACCTTACACGTAAGACACCACATCACATGGTCAGCCTCAGAGGGACTCCGAAACAGTGAGCACATCTCAAGAGAGCCCACCTAGGTTTTAACCTTTGGGACATCCGCTACGACTTAGTTGGACGACAGTGTGTGAGGGTGATAAGTCCTGTTTGTTACGTGTGGCTGGGCCCCTGGTGTTACACATGTACAGTGGAGGGTGGTTATAAGTGGCTGTCTTGACTGCTGAGGGCCCCGGGAACTGCGTGCTGAGGGCCCATGGACCTGTGTTCGGAGGGCCGTGGGCGTGGCAGGCAACAGCTGGGGACGCACTGGGAGCCTCCGTTTGCGATGAATAGTGCTGTTTATTACAGGCATCACATACACACACACGCACACACACGCAAACGCTCACGCATCGCAGAGACACTTGCATAAATAGATAGTTATCAAGAGTCATGCACACACACACACACACACACACACACACACACACACACACACACACACACACACACACACATTGCACGCATACAAAGACAAGATGAGCAGAATGCATGCACGTCCGTACGCATTCAAGCATGCATCTATGCACACAGACACCACACACAAACAAACACACTGACACACGCTTTCATAGACTTATGCTTGCAGCATGCACACAGACAGACACAAACACACCCACACACACACCCACACACACACACACACACACACAGGCATCAGATGCTTATCTAAAGGATACATTGTTCAGAGACCACTCACATACAGCCTCACAGGATGTGGGCCAATGTTAAATAGTTTACATGTGTGTCTGAGTCTGTGTGTGTGTGTGTGTGTGTGTGTGTGTGTGTGTGTGTGTGTGTGTGTGTGTGTGTGTGTGCTGTCTGTCTGAGTCTGCCTGAGTCTGTGTGTGAGTGTGAGTGTGTGTGTGCGCGCGCGCTTGATGCTAAATGAGACTTTAGAATACAAAGAAGCCATACTCTGCTTCTGCTTTTTCCGCATCCTCTTTTTTTCTCCCGGTGGTCTTTGAGCGTGTGCACAACGTAGGCCTGACCATCCCCCCGCCCACCCTACGGGGGGAGGGGACGGGGGGCGGGGGTGGGTCCCAACGGTAGGTGTGGTCATAGCGGTGTTTAGAGTAGGCTGACCTAGCTTCCACAAGTCGCTGTCAGTTTGTGTGACTAACACGGCGGCTACCAAAACTGTGTGGTCTGGCAGCGTAAACAGTCGGATGAACCGCACACGCCGGCCCAGGTTTCGGCGTCGGTTTGTGGCGTGTTTATCTTTGTTCTTTATCTTCTTCAGGCCAAAGGTTTCTAGGAACTAGAACCATCCAGGAAGGTCACACACCACAACATGGGTTCTTGCACGTACACACACTGTGCTAAGTAACGACAACATAGAAACACACACACACACACACACACAGACACACACACGCGCTGGTGGCAGACATCTGTGTGTGATGAAGTGGTCAAGAGCTCCAGTAAAATTGGATGAGGCTTTAAAGGCTTCAAAGATAAACACGCCACAACCGACGCGAAACCTGGGCCGGCGTGTGCGGTTCATCCGACTGTTTACGCTGCCAGACCACACAGTTTTGGTAGCCGCCGTGTTAGTCACACAAACTGACAGCGACTTGTGGAAGCTAGGTCAGCCTACTCTAAACACCGCTACGACCACACCTACCGTTGGGACCCACCCCCCCGTCCCCCGTCCCCCCGTAGGGTGGGCGGGGGGATGGTCAGGCCTACGTTGTGCACACGCTCAAAGACCACCGGGAGAAAAAAGAGGATGCGGAAAAAGCAGAAGCAGAGTATGGCCTTCTTTGTATTCTAAAGTCTCATTTAGCATCAAGCGCGCGCGCGCACCACACACACACACACACACACACACAGACTCAGGCAGACTCAGACAGACAGCACACACACACACACACACACGCACACACACACACACACACACACACACACACACACACACACAGACTCAGACACACATGTAAACTATTTAACATTGGCCCACATCCTGTGAGGCTGTATGTGAGTGGTCTCTGAACAATGTATCCTTTAGATAAGCATCTGATGCCTGTGTGTGTGTGTGTGTGTGTGTGTGGGTGTGTGTGTGTGTGTGTGTGTGTGTCTGTCTGTGTGCATGCTGCAGCATAAGTCTATGAAAGCGTGTGTCAGTGTGTTTGTTTGTGTGTGGTGTCTGTGTGCATAGATGCATGCTTGAATGCGTACGGACGTGCATGCATTCTGCTCATCTTGTCTTTGTATGCGTGCAATGTGTGTGTGTGTGTGTGTGTGTGTGTGTGTGTGTGTGTGTGTGTGTGCATGACTCTTGATAACTATCTATTTATGCAAGTGTCTCTGCGATGCGTGAGCGTTTGCGTGTGTGTGCGTGTGTGTGTATGTGATGCCTGTAATAAACAGCACTATTCATCGCAAACGGAGGCTCCCAGTGCGTCCCCAGCTGTTGCCTGCCACGCCCACGGCCCTCCGAACACAGGTCCATGGGCCCTCAGCACGCAGCTCCCGGGGCCCTCAGCACGCAGCTCCCGGGGCCCTCAGCAGTCAAGACAGCCACTTATAACCACCCTCCACTGTACATGTGTAACACCAGGGGCCCGAGGATGTGCTCTGTTCACCTGCTACAGTGAGCTTAAGTCGCACCTGTTATGGTGTCCCCTATGGGGCCCCATTTTGAAAAGAAGTACTGTATGTATGGTAGTCAATGGAGAGAGAGAAAGTGCCATGAATCAGATATGTGATGTTTGTCAATTTAAAATATAATTCAAGAAAGTTGAAGTTTGTCGTAAAACTGTTGAATACGTCATTAGAAAGACTACTACAACACCCAAAAGTCACTTAAGTGAGGCCATACCTTCCTCTCTCTGTAAGCAACCCATCGATGTCAGTGTGGGTGACATTGAGTGATGTTGTGCCAGGCGAGAGATGTAGAGCACGAGATGTTTCACACAAAACTACTTTACTTTACTTTACTACTTCACGACAAACCGCAACTTTCTTGACTTTTAAACAATTACAGATGTGTCATTCATGGTAAAATTCAAATGTGAGGAAAAATTATTTGTCTCTCTGCATTGACGACAATACGTATATTTTCTCCGAAATAAGGTTCCATGGGTGACAGCGGAAGGGGCGGGGCTTAGGCTCTCTATTGAGTTGACAATTCATCCGTAGGGAGAGATATTAGAGCGAGAGGACAAACCACCCAAAACTGAGTCAGATGAGTCCAAAAGTCCAAAAAGTGTTAATTGGACAACTCGATCCTGTCTACATGATCTTGTTGTCCAATAAAGCATTATTTAAAGCAATGCCAGTAAACAAAAAAACCATACATGAGTCATTCATGCACAACGTATTACTACACGGCATGTGATTCACACATAGTTGCCACCCCCCCCCCCCCCCCCCACACACACACACACACACACACACACACACACCAAACACTAACCCCCATACAAGCACACACACACACACACACACACAGTACATAAACAACACAGGCATATATACACACACAGCATATATACTGTATACACACACACACACACACACACACACACACACACTCATTAACCCCTGTACAGAGGCAGCGACTACCCAACATCCAAATTTCCATCCATCCATCCACACACACACACACACACATGGACACACACACATACACACGCGCACACAAATACTCACAACTTCATTCATTAATTTCCCTCATGGATGGCCCCTCAGGGTAGGGTAGGGTGGGTGTAGTGGTGGGTCTAGTGGTGGTGGTGGTGATATAGACCGTCTCTCTGTGGAGCCTGCAGCACAGTCACATGAGCCTCCTGCCGCATTCCCCTGTGGAAACAAGGCACACACAGACACACACAAACACACACAGACACACACACACACAACACCACACACACACACACACACACACACACACACACACACACAGTGCAATATCCCACACCACCTTACCGGGCTGGGCAGTGTGTGTGTTCAGTGTGGGTGGGTGGGGTGCGGGGGGGCTGGGGAGGGCAGGGCAGGGGCATGGGCATTCACATCGCCACGACGACCGGCTCTGCCGCCGGAACCCGACCGACCGCAAGCGAGGGAGCGAGCGTCTCGCTTATTAGACACACTATGGGAGTCATGTGCGCCAGCAGATAAGATGGCAAGACAAAACGTCTGTGATAAAGGCTAGTGCGTGTGTGCGTGCATGTGTGTGTGTGTGTGAGCGTGCATCTATATGTGTGTGTGTAACTGTGTGAGTGTGTGTGTGCGTGTGTGTGCGTGTTTCCCTCACAGGAAGGGGTCGACTTAACAGCAGCAGACGACGACGGGGGGGGGGTGGTTGTGGGGACCAGCGAAGGGTCATGGAGACAAAGACACGTTTCTGTGCTGGGAGTCTCTCCGTTTCTCCACGTCCCCTCCGCTAATATCTCAGTGACAATTACCACACACCGGACGTCCAAGCGGACATCGCACACAAACACATGCAAGGACACATGTATGAATGTATGCTCTCTCACACACATACACACACACACACACACACACACACACACACACACACACACACACACACACACACACACACACACACAGAGTATGGAGCAGTTGGTGGGTCTGTGATGGATGTCTCCTTCAGGAGCCCGAGGTTATGAAGCCTGGGGATTGCCCTTTTCCCAGAAGCCTTTGGGTGGCCATGGCTGGAGAGGGGGAGGGGCCTGTCACGCAAACACAGCAGGCGGCACTTCCTGCTCTGTCAGAGCCAGAGAGAGAGAGAGAGAGAGAGAGAGAGAGAGAGAGTTGGAGAGGGGGAGAGAGGAGAGAGGGGGCGAGTGGGAGAAGGAAAGCGTGGGGGAGAGGAAGTGAGTTGAGGAGGGAGAGAGGGAGATAGGAAGAGAGCTTGGGAGAGAGAGATATAGGGAGGGAGAGAGTGGGAGAGAGAGAGAGAGAGAGAGTAACCAAGAGCTTATCACATTTATGAAACAAAACACGGATCACAGAGAGCGATGGGGGGGAGGGGAGCCCTTTCCCTCTCAGCTGCATCTGCACTTCCTGTGCGGGGAGGAAGTCCCTCATTGGGCGCACGGCGGTGATCTCATTCTTGGCCATGAGGCACTTCCGCCCGGACGACCCGCAGCACCCTTTGAACTGGCGGCCGACCGGAGGAATGAGAAATAGCATGCGTGCACACACACAACACACACACACACACAACACACACACACACACACACACATGCCCTGATTATTACACTGGAAAACATGCATGCGCGCACACTCCCACACACACACACACTCACTCACAGCGCCAGACAGGAAACAGTGCAGCTTGGAACAAACAAGCACTTCCTGTGTGCATTCGGACCCATTCGGTCACAGCGAGGAACCAATCAAAATGAAATGTCCGGTCCGGTGCATCATCCTCATCCTCATCACCTTCTTCATCAGCTGCATCGTTAGCTAACAGCCGCAGGGCCTGGTGTTGTCTCCGCGCGGAGCCCACACTGGGAGCAGAGTGCAGCGCCGGTTCCTCCGGCCGGAGGAAGTGGGAAGTTGGTGCTCTCCACTTAAAGCGGCCGGCTAATTGAAATACATTAGAGCCAAATTGCTTCTCCTCCCTTTCACCCGTCACGTTGACATACGGCCCAATATTGAAGTTTGGCCCCGGCTAATTTGTTGCAGAAATAGCGAGACAGAGAGGCCATGTGGCTCGGGGGGGGGGGGGGGTGCGGATAGGGTCCGAGTGTGTGTGTGTGTGTGTGTGTGTGTGTGTGTGGCTGTTGGTTTACAGTACCATTACAGTGAGAGATGGCAGGAACAGAACGGCCCATTATGGGTCTCAGTTCACTATGCGGTCACCACTCGTGGACACGCATGCACACACACACACACACACACACACGCACAGTCGTGTTGGGTATTCCTTAAGATCCAGCTAACACCATGTAGTGTGGAGAAGTGTGGGGGTGTCGGGGTTTTTTGGGGGTTGAGAGAACATTTTTGAAGGGCTTCCGACTTTGCCGGAACACAGTCTACGCTGGTTTCGTGTCCAGTGTTGTATGACTTATGTATTTTGGTGATGCTTTTGAATGGTCCACACACACATGCACACACACACACACACACACACACACTCACATGCACACACACACACACATGCACACACACACGCAGCCCCAGATGTGTAGCATTTCGACGATTTCCTCCGGAACTCGACTCTGGGTTAATTCCCCGGATATTTTTTCCTGTTTTTCCCCTTCCCCATAAAGATAACTAATGAACAGTGTTATTTAGCTGAGATAGCGGGGAACTATTTGAAACATATTTGCTCTCTATCTTTGTGGAGCAACGCCAAGGATCCTCAAGGAAAACGGGTTGTTTCTTATTTTGTATTGCATTCCCGTCTACCATGTTGTGGTTTCTGAACCGGGATCAATGTTCACACAGACCTTGAACAGACGGCTGGTCGCCCTGAACCAACCGGAGTCAGAAACCTCTTTGAGTGTCTCACTTTGCAAACAATCACCAACCGTGATAAGACCTCACACTTTGTCTTTCCATTCCCTTGCTTTCTTTTACTCCCCGTCTCTCTCTTCATCTATGTGTGTGTGTGTGTGTGTGTGTGTACGTGCATGCGTGTGCATGTCTATGTTTTTGTGTGTGTGTGTGTGTGTGT
>PIJE02002665.1:22500-27500 GCA_002895965.2 Coryphaenoides rupestris
GGGAGGCTGGTGCCAATGCTAAAGAATAGGTTGCTAGAGATTGGGTTGGTTCTGTTGTTCTACCTGAGGGCTTGGTGTGTGCTTAATGAAATGGGGACAGGCTGAACGGGGATACAAATAATGCAAATGACCAGGGATGGGCCTTATCAGTGTGCTATTCGAAGCGACCAATCGCAATGCGGTAAGGGTGTCGGTCGCCAGGTGGCCAGTGTGTGTGCGCGGTAAATTGAACCAATCACCGCTAATGGGTTAGACGCTGAACTTTATTGTTATCGCGTCTTCACAAGCTGAAGTTCCCCGTCTGGAAACGGTTGTGTTGATTTATACTGATACGATGCCCTCCGCCGAGTTAAAGATTATTACTTCCACGAGACGCAGCGGCCTTTGGACGCTCAAACGGTTTGTTAATGGCTCCTTGAACAATCCGCCCCCGACAGCCTGATAAGGTTAAATTAATGGGACGTTTTAACAGGCGACATCAAACCACACTTCTGTAACGCCATTGGCTATCTGTAATCTCCGTACATCCAGGGAATGTTTCCTGAATGTGCAAACCGCAATGTTTTCAACAGCCAACTTAACCCACATTCATAAACCTGATACCGTTATAGAGCTGCTCTGTAACAATATACACAATCACAGGGTAGAAGCCATCAGAGCAGCATCACTCACACAAGATGCCTTTGTGGAAGACATCAGCTCAAACATGGCTTTGTTATTTTATTATCAAGAACATGTATGGTTCCTGTGCTGTTATTTCTACTATGCTACACTATGATCAGAATCGTATCACATGTGTAGCATAGTATGATGCATTTACATTTACATTTACATTTCGGGCATTTGGTACATAAAGATAAGAATAGAGCAGGTTTCAAGCATTCATAGTTGCGTGGCTAGAATAGAACAAGTTTCATAATTGCTAGGTTGCCTGCATAATCGCTGGGATAAGAGCAGAAGTGCCATTCTGAGTGCATTACCAACATCTAAGAACATACAATATGCTAAACAATGCTAAGTACTATTATTATGCAGAGTCTAGGTGAACTCTGAACAGGTGTAGCATCATGCTATGCTGTGATGCTACACTTAAACTTTTAGATGTCCCAAGGTCTCGGCTAAAGACTAAAGGCGACCGAGCTTTTGCGGTGGCTGCCCCGAAGTTGTGGAATAGTCTGCCACTACAAGTTCTGTCTGCCCAGACCCTAGAGATTTTTAAGTCACAGCTAAAGACTCACTTGTTTGTTTGTTGCCTTTTGAAGCTTCTTAAGTCATGCATCCCTGGTCCTGTTTATTTATTACATTGACTTTATATTGTATTTTGTATTTGTCTTTTTATACTGTAAAGCACTTTGGTGCAACTTCGGTTGATTTTAAATGTGCTATATAAATAAAGCTGACCTTGACCTTGACCTTGACTATGATATGCTATGCTGCTACACTTTATTCATCATGAAGGAAATTATTGTGCCAGAGGTTGCTCAAAAATACTAACATAAACATAAAAACAATACAATAATACATGTACAGTGTATAAGCCTAATAAAGTAAAAATATTGCTATTGATATTATACATTTTAAAATGTACAGTGAATAAGCCTAAGGAAAAATATCGGTAAAATGTTGAAAGGTAATATTGCAAGGTAATATTGTCATAATACTGAGGCATTGTCTATAATACTGAGTAGTTTACTCAGCATCCTACTCCCCGAGACCTCCACCAAAGACTCCGGTTCCACTCCCAGTACAGAACCCGCTTTCCTGATAAGCTTATTGAGTCTATTAGCATCGGCTGCCTTCATCCTGCTGCCCCAGCACACAACAGCATAGAAGATGTCATCTGCAGCATGGTTCTGCAGATGTTGAAAGATCTGAGTCTCCGGAGAAAATACAGGCGACTCTGACCTTTCTTGTGCAGAACCTCTGTGTTTTTAAGTGAGCCCATCATATTGTATATGTGGACACCCAGTTTACTCCACCCCAGTCCCCCTGATGCTGACTGTTTTCAGGTGGGTCTGCTGCTTAAAAAAAACCACCACCATCTCCTTTGTCTTTGTGGTGTTGACTTGCAGGTGATTTATTCCACACCACTCCACAAAGACTCCACACACTCTTGTACTCAGACTCCTGCCCCCCTGCTGATATATCCCACAATGGCAGAGTCATCCGAATACTCCTGCAGGTGGCAGGACTGTGAGCAGTATCTGAAGTCTGTGGTCTGTGAACAGGAAGGGAGACAGGACTGTCCCCTGAGGTGCTCCCGTGTTGCTCACTATTGTGTCCGATATGTTGCTCTGCAGCCTCACATACTGTGGCCGACCTGTGAGGTAGTTGGTGATCCAGGCCACTAGTGGAGTGTCCACCTGCATGTCCAGTAGCTTAGTCCCAAGCAGGGCAGGCTTTATGGTGTTGAAAGTGCTCGAGAAGTCAAAGAATGTGACTCTCACAACGCTGCCTGCCTGAGGTGAATGGAGAAGAGGAGGAATGGACAGGGACGTTGAAGAAAGATTAGAAGGAGAGGAAGCCGAGGGGGGGAGTCACAGGAGAAGCTGGGGGAGGTTGGGCAGGAGCCACATCATCAAACCTGTTAATGAACATATTTAACTCCATTGGACCTGGTCTCCCTCCATCCCCTGGATGGTCTTTGTTCCATGGCCAGTGATGGTTATCATGCCACTCCACACCTCCCTGAGGTTCTTCTGCTGAGGATTCCTCTCAAGTTTTCTCCTGTAACATTCCTTACCCTCTGTGATAATTTCCCTATCTGCACCTTCTTCATCTCCTCCTTGTCTCCACTCCTGAATACCGCCTTCTTCATGTTCAGTGATGCCTTGATGTCCTTAGTCACCCAGGGTTTATTGTTGGGAGTGCACAGTCTTGGTTGGGATCACACTGTCCGTGCAGGAATTTACATAATCTGTCAGGCAGTGTGTGGGTCCATCTATGTCCTGTCCATGTGCATTACAGAGAACATCCCAGTTTATCATCTCAAAACAGCCCCGGAGAGTCACCACTGCATCCTGAGACCACCTCCGTACAGGTCTGGTGACCATTGGTTGCCGCTGGACTTCAGGTTTATAGAGGGGCCTCAGGTAGACCAGGGTGTAATCTGATCTGCCCAAGGGACAGAGAGCTATGGATCTGTATGCTTCCTCAACATTAGCATACAGAAGGTCCAGTGTTTTCCCTAGTTTTGCAGTCCATGGTGCTCCACTATGCTATTCTACCATGCTTAACAAGGCTAAACTATATCATGCTATGATGCTACACTATGCTACATTATGCTACTATATGCTATGCTAACGATGCTCCATAATGCAGCGCTATGTGATGCTATACCATGCATCTGGACTATTGCACCACCCACTTAAGGCCTTGTATACAATGCTCCTCGCACCTCTGTTTCTGGAACTAAATGAAACAGATGGGAGCCAACGGTTGGACTACAAGACAGGGACACCAGGAAGGGGCGGGACTAGAGGACAGAGACCAAGGGGGTGGGGGGGGGGGTGGGGGGGGGGGCTCCTGTGCTGGGCTGACATCACAACATGGTGGAATGCAAAGAGATGTGCTCTAATTGATGCGGAGGACCTCGTGACGGAGGTCCTGAGAGACAAGGGGGTGGGGGTGATGAGGTAGGGTGGGTGACGTGGTGGTGGTGGTGGTGCGTTGGGGTCAGGAGAGAGGCTGTTGACCTTTTGTGCAGGCTGGGGGGGGGTGGGGGGGAGGTCACAGGGCTGTAGGCTACTGGTGGCCGCCAGGAATTTGCATCCACAAAGACCTCCCATTCTCTCCGATTCACATCAATTGACATCTAAGCATGATCAATGATAACAAGAGGACAGGGCTGCACGGCAAACTATTCTACACTCCTAACCTCTCTCTCTCTCTCTCTCTCTCCTCTCTCTCTCTTTCTGTCCCTGTGTCTCTGTCTCTGACTTTCTGCTCTCGCTCTCTCTGTTTTATCTCTCTCTCTGTCTGTGTTCTCTCTGTGTGAGTGTTCTCTCTCTCTGTTCTCCCCCCCTCTCTTTCTCTCTCTCTCTCTCTCTCTCTCTCTCTCTCTCTCTCTCTCTCTCTCTCTCTCTCTCACTCTCTCACTCTCTCTCTTGCTCTCTCACTCTCTCTCTCTCTTTGTGTTTCTCCTTTGTGGCTCTAGCGCTATTTTGTATGTAGAACATAGTTGTGTCCCCACACAAGCCAAAACAGTGTGTGTCACGTCAGTGTGTGTCAGGTCTGTGTGTGTGTGCGGGGTGGGTAACATAAATTACCCTTGCAAAGCTGTCATACACATAAACAATGAACACACACACACACACACACACACACACACACACACACACACACACACACATCCGTGCAGACAGTGTGGACAGATGGAGCAGCGTGCGATGTCTCGCGTGTTGGCCCGTCGGTGGCCTGGTTGAACCTGATGCCCACCTCTCCCTTCCCTCATCGCTGCTGTCCACCGGTAGGAGAGGCAAAGTCACCACACACACACACACACACACACACACACACACACACACACACACACACACACACACACACACACAAAGTGCAGCGCAAACATCTTTGCACACACACACACACACCCCGGTGTGGACAAACAAACACAGAGACAAACAAGCACAGACACGCCCACACACACACACACACCCACACACACACACCCTATGTATTACCATATGAACGCAGACATAACCACACACACACACAGACACACACACACACACACACACACACACACACACACAGACGGGCATAAGCAGCCGAAGCGACTGTGCGCTGCATACTTAGTCGTATTCATAGCATCGTCTTTGAGTCTGACCTCCGCCAACATCAAAACACACTCCTCCCAAACACGCTCTCTAAATATAACACGCTTTGCATAAGTTGACGTGATGTATAAAGAACAAAAAAAATAAAAAAGCAAAGCAACGAAACAGACCAAGACAATAAAAATAACCGCCATGGGAGACATATCGTGTTTCACTTTAATA
>PIJE02002665.1:32500-37608 GCA_002895965.2 Coryphaenoides rupestris
GTGGTTGAGATATCGTTAGTGAACGTGCTAACGTGGTGTAGACCAGTGGTTCTCAGACAAATTTTATGAATGTCCAAGATATCTTTTCTACCAAGTACCCCTTTACAGTTAAAGCGATATGCTCTTATTGGAAATATTTATAGAATTTGTTACTGTTACTATTCTGATTTACAAATGGGGGTATTCATAAATTTTTTCTTAAGGTGGAATTATAGAATACAAGAGAATAGAATAGAACTTTATTTATCCCAAAGGAAATTCTTGTGCCAGGTTACATAGCGATACAGTACAAACAGAATGATAAAAAACAGAATGATAAAAAATAAGAAATAAGAAAATAAAAAAATTAAAAATTGATTTAAACATTTACAGTTAAAATATACAAGTATGAAGGCATGGTAAGATACGATATTCGATGGCGAAAACAATTTGGCATGACATTAAGAATATTGCACATGATGAGAGGAGATGAGAGGCAGTGTTTATAGATAGCATGATAATAATAATAATAATAATAATATGGCACATGATGTTGGAAGTTATAGGGAGGAGTTATAGAGTTTGATGGCCACAGGCAGAAAGGACCTCCTGTGGCGTTCTGTGGTGCACCTCGGTAGTCTCAGTCTACGGCTGAAGGTGCTCTGGTATGACTCCAGTGTGGCGTGCATGTCATTTTTTTACGCTTTACACTTCTATAAACAAATAAACGGACAAACAATTAAATGTGTGTTCTGAGTACGCCTTGCGATCCTTCAGAGTAACCCTAGGGGCGCCCGTACCCCCGTTTGAGAGACGCTGTGTGAACTAGACCAGTGATTTTCAACCACTGTGCCGCGGCACACTAGTGTACCGTGAGAGATCGTCAGGTGTGCCGTGAGGGAAATTATCCAATTTCACTTAATTGGTACTGCAAATAATGTGCCATGGTTGAGCGTCTGTGACCCGGGTGGTATTTTGTCGTAATTTTTTTCCGGGTTCGGTTCTGGGGAAACAAAGAAGATGCGGGTCGGGTCGTGCGTTTTATCTCATAGTTATTATAGGATATGCAGGTTCGGGTCGGGCTGCGGGTCTTGTGCCGTCGGGTCGGGTTATATGTGCGGATGGTGGGTGTTGCACGTCGCGGGTGTTGGCCGTGAGCGGGTCTTGAAAATCAGACCCGTGCAGGAATGAATTTTCAGTTAAATGTATGTTACAATAAAAAAGCTCTTTTATAATGTTGTTGTGCGCCGTGGATTGCACATGCTGACTTGTAAGCCTATGCCAAACCAATTTAATAATATAATTGCTGACACGGAATGAGACATTTAGAATGTTGGAATTTTTTTATACTTACATTACATTACATTTACATTTACATTTAGGGCATTTGGCAGACGCTTTTATCCAAAGCGACTTACAAAGAGTACATTTGTTGAAGGAGAGGCAGCAATATATCACTGTGGTACCTGAAGATAAGAATAGAGCTGTTTTCCAGCATTCATATTTACGAGACGAATAGAACGAGTTTCATAATTGCCAAGTTGCCTGCATAAGTAGCTGGGCAGGCGTGTGATTCTAAGCATGATACAACATCTGAGAACGAACAACAATGCTAAGTGTCATTAATAAATGTCAAGACGTATAAACACGCAGGTTAGTGCTGGGGGGGGGGTTATGTAGAGTCCAGGTGAACTCTGAACAGGTGGGTCTTGAGTCTCTTGTGGAAGCTGGCGAGCGACTCGGCCGTCCTGACGTGAGCCGGGAGCTCATTCCACCACTGAGGAGCCAGAACCGTGAAGAGTTGGGACTTGGAAGAGCGATGTTTGGCTGTTTTTAGTGAAGGCGGTACCAGTCGTTTGGCAGAAGTTGCCGAGCGGAGTGCTCGGGCTGGGGCGTAGGGTCGGACTAATGTTTGGAGGTAGGTAGGGGCGGTTCTGTTGACAGACATGAAAGTCAGTACCAGTGTCTTGAATCGAATGCGAGCGATTACCGGGAGCCAGTGGAGGTTGAGGAAGAGGGGGGTTACATGGGAGAATTTAGGTAGGTTGAACACGAGGCGCGCTGCTGCGTTCTGGATGCGTTTGTATTTACATAATATAATAAGCCGTTACATCATTTTTTGGACAGCCCTTATGTCTGCGTGTTGTGTGTGTGTGTGTGTGTGTGTGTGCACACGTGTGTGATGACGTCATCGGCAACTTTTTTCCGACTTCATTGATAGAAAGGTCGACTTGAAAAGATCAGTAGTCGTGTAGCCCCAGTAGGTAGAGCAATAATGACATTGTTAATTTAAGACAATAGACTTAGTGATGCGTGTGAGAGGTGTCGCTATTAGGCTATAATGTGTAATTGTGTAACATTATTTATTGGTGGTGTGCCGCACCACAAACGTGCCTTGGCTCAAAAAAGATTGAAAAAAACTGAACTAGACTTTATTGGTGAAAGGCATTCAGCGTATTCCCGTGTACTTCTACACTCTGCTACACGACGCCTGAGGGCCGCTTTACTGGTCACCGCTGAGGAGAGCGCTGAGCACCGAGTGGCTGGCGGCCAGCAGCGTTTCATCTCCTCCAGCGGTTCTTCATCCACGCCGACAGCCGGTAGCTACATTTATCCCTGCCCCCCACCCCCCCACCTCCCCAGTAAATGCATCAAGATCTCTTCCTTAATGGTCCGGGCTTCGCCAGACAACAGGCAGCATAAGCCTCATATTCTTGGCTCACGGTGAAGCGAAGCGATCTTCAGCGTCGTTGAAAAAAAGAAAAGGAGAAGAAGAAAAAATAAGTCTCTGGCTCTGATGGAGGAGCAAAAGGCCACACTGTGTGCGTGTGTGTGCGCGCGCGTGTGTGTGTGTGTGTGTGTGTGGGCGGACTTTTATTTTGAAGTGAAATCATTGTGATGTACAGTATATTCATCTTACATTAGAGCTCAAATCATCCAGGAGGGGCGAAAGCGTTGCATATATTTCACATTTATTTACGAGATATGGTGTCGGCGAAACTCCACTGGGGCCAATGGAGTAACGTTGAGTAATGTGTTGCCGTGCAGAATATGTCCAATATATTACATTCTAAAATGGGCTGCAACTCTTGTCCGGATAATTACCATGTGATTTATCTCCGTAATTTTAAATATAAGTAAGTAATTATAAAGTAATATGTAAAGCATGACACAAAGAGAAAGGGATTTGGATGTCCCTGAGTCATCTGGTATGTTGATTTAAGAGCAGTGGGTAGTCCATGTGTGGGCATACAGGACTTAACTATACAGTCGGGATGATCTGGAGGCAAGATGAGACAAGACAGGATACTGGGTTCTCTCACTCTCTGGTGTACTAAGATTCCAGTGAGAATCGCTCTCGCGAGTTTCAGAAAGGACAAAATACTTCCTCGAGTCGTTTATTTACCCCCCCCCCCCAAATAATCTTGGCATAGGAAAATGTTAAAAATAGGAAGGCAACATGGGAACACCAGTTTTTTCGTTGAAAGTTTAATTTGTCACATGAATTATTGTATTCCCAAATCGAAGCGATTCGTCTCTGCGTTACTGGATCATACCATTTAACATGATTGGTGTTCAGACAAACGTACGTGTGCAAGAGTTCAAAGAGTTAAACATTTCTTAATCACAACGTTAGCAAGGCAATCAACGTCGGCCTAATGAGTCCTATAGTCCTCTCAAGCTCTTTCAGGTCTGCAGGCTTTGTATGAAGTCTGATGAAGGCAGCACCATAGTCCTTGACAAATACAAAAGAACAAAAGATCTAAGGGTCTATACTATAGCCGCACACCGTTGCGATCTGGAATGAAATTCCTCCAGACTCTGTAACAACATGTCCATGTGTATTTTATACCCTCTCTCTCCCTCTGTCTCTCTCTCGCTCTCTCGCTGACTCCTACAGATTAATGTCTTCTTGGAAACGCCGATGACGTCATCACTCGGAGGAATTAAACATAAAGGAAAGTCTCTTTTACCCGATACTTGCTTGTGAAGCCACGCTCGTGCACGGACACATCCCTCCGTCGCCCAACGCGGAATGTACCAAGACGCGACTTCTTGAGGTTTCCCACGCAATTACACCACCGTGGCGTACGGCCCTGGGAGATTGAATTCCACCACAGATTTACAGATAAATTCCAAATTTCCCAAACAAAAATCCCTTTTTTTTTAAGAAATATTTAGACTCATCATGTCACTTGTTACAAAGTATGACAATTAAGCTTGATTTTAGGTCCACATTGTCTCAGTTTGTTTGCTATGATGGTTATTGTGTCGAAAAGGATCACTACGTGTCATTCAGGATGGGTTAGCGGATTCATTCAGAACAATGATTCAACTTTGGCCGAACTACATACGGTATTAACGCACATCCATCGGCCAATGAGAAAAGACTATTCACCCGCACCACGGGTTGAAGGTAAATAAATAACGGCAATGTGCTTCGTCATCAGACAGCGTGTGTCGGTGTTCTCTTTATAATCCTGTTCACACAAGAAAACGTCGGTTCACGTGTGATTTATTCTGCGGCTTTCCTGTCCCAGTACCTTGAAGCCCTTTCAAGGCTATTTAGTCAAACTGCAACATCTGATGAACAAGAGAGACAGAGCACTGGGGGGGGGGGTGGTTGTGTTGTGGGGAGAAAAACCAAACTTTTCATGTCGAACTTTGTTACATTTTCCAGTGCGGTTTACAGTTCATCTGTCGGTCGAGGTCACGTTTTGTAGTCGCTTCAAACAAACGTAATCCCCCACCATCACAACAAAAACACATCTCTTGCATTGATTGACTATAAATATTTCTCTGTCTATCTTAACCCTCATCTCTCCCCTCCGTCTCTCTCTCTCGCTCTCTCTCTGACTCCTACAGATTAATGTCTTCTGGAAAACGCCGATGACGTCATCACTCGGAGGAATTAAACATAAAGGAAAGTCTCTTTTTACCCGATACTTGCTTGTGAAGCCACGCTCGTGCACGGACACATCCCTCCGTCGCCAACGCGGAATGTACCAAGACGCGACTTCTTGAGGTTTCCCACGCAATTACACACCGTGGCGTACGGCCTGGGAGATTGAATTCACCACAGATTTACAGATAAATTCCAAATTTCCCAAACAAAAATCCTTTTTTTT
>PIJE02002665.1:37633-61103 GCA_002895965.2 Coryphaenoides rupestris
GCACGAAGAATCAAGCCTTCAGTAAAGAACAAGAAAAGTCAAGCCTTGTGTGTTTATTGGAGGACTTTCGTATGTTAGCTGGCTGTCTACAGAACGCGCTGCAAGGGCAGTACAGTGTTTATTATGTAACATTGCATTAACATTACTTTACATTACTTTAGCAGATGCGTTTGTCCAGAACGACTTACAGTAAGTACATTTGTCCAAAGGTATAACTTAAAGGTTACACAGAAATGAACCCACAAGGGTTACATTCAAATCTAACACGTCAGGTGGTTCTTCGCCTCCACGCCGCGCTTTAAAACCATTTAACACACACCTACCAGTGGATTACGCCACTCATACCACGGTCGATATATAAAATAAGAGCTTTCACAAACTTTTGGTTGAAGTCATGCGCTCAAAATCGAAAGGTTATAAAGCAACCGTTGTCATAGCAAGGAATCATTCGAGCCCCTTTTACAACTGAGCCGGTTAGAAGCGGTATAAATCACAACAGGGTGGGGTAAGAGAAGGTTATGACTCCATCACTGTCACTTGTTACAAAGTATGACAATTAAGCTTGATTTTAGGTCCACATTGTCTCAGTTTGTTTGCTATGATGGTTATTGTGTCGAAAAGGATCACTACGTGTCATTCAGGATGGGTTAGCGGATTCATTCGGAACAATGATTAAACTTTGGCCGAACTACATACGGTATTAACGCACATCTATCGGCCAATGAGAAAAGACTATTCACCCGGACCATGGGTTGAAGGTAAATAAATAACGGCAACGTGCTTCGTCATCAGACAGCGTGTGTCGGTGTTCTCTTTATAATCCTGTTCACACAAGAAAACGTCGGTTCACGTGTGATTTATTCTGCGGCTTTCCTGTCCCAGTACCTTGAAGCCCTTTCAAGGCTATTTAGTCAAACTGCAACATCTGATGAACAAGAGAGACAGAGCACTGGGGGGGGGGGCGGTTGTGTTGTGGGGAGAAAAACCAAACTTTTCATGTCGAACTTTGTTACATTTTCCAGTGCGGTTTACAGTTCATCTGTCGGTCGAGGTCACGTTTTGTAGTCGCTTCAAACAAACGTAATCCCCCACCATCACAACAAAAACACATCTCTTGCATTGATTGACTATAAATATTTCTCTGTCTATCTTAAAAAAAAAGGGATTTTTGTTTGGGAAATTTGGAATTTATCTGTAAATCTGTGGTGGAATTCAATCTCCCAGGGCCGTACGCCACGGTGGTGTAATTGCGTGGGAAACCTCAAGAAGTCGCGTCTTGGTACATTCCGCGTTGGGCGACGGAGGGATGTGTCCGTGCACGAGCGTGGCTTCACAAGCAAGTATCGGGTAAAAGAGACTTTCCTTTATGTTTAATTCCTCCGAGTGATGACGTCATCGGCGTTTTCCAAGAAGACATTAATCTGTAGGAGTCAGAGAGAGAGCGAGAGAGAGAGACGGAGGGAGAGAGAGGGTATAAAATACACATGGACATGTTGTTACAGAGTCTGGAGGAATTTCATTCCAGATCGCGACGGTGTGCGGCTATAGTATAGACCCTTAGATCTTTTGTTCTTTTGTATTTGTCAAGGACTATGGTGCTGCCTTCATCAGACTTCATACAAAGCCTGCAGACCTGAAAGAGCTTGAGAGGACTATAGGACTCATTAGGCCGACGTTGATTGCCTTGCTAACGTTGTGATTAAGAAATGTTTAACTCTTTGAACTCTTGCACACGTACGTTTGTCTGAACACCAATCATGTTAAATGGTATGATCCAGTAACGCAGAGACGAATCGCTTCGATTTGGGAATACAATAATTCATGTGACAAATTAAACTTCCAACGAAAAAACTGGTGTTCCCATGTAGCCTTCCTATTTTTAACATTTTTCCATGCCAAGATTATTTGGGGGGGGGGTAAATAAACGACTTGAGGAAGTATTTTCTCCTTTCTGAAACTCGCGAGAGCGATTCTCACTGGAATCTTAGTACACCAGAGAGTGAGAGAACCCAGTATCCTGTCTTGTCTCATCTTGCCTCCAGATCATCCCGACTGTATAGTTAAGTCCTGTATGCCCACACATGGACTACCCACTGCTCTTAAATCAACATACCAGATGACTCAGGGACATCCAAATCCCTTTCTCTTTGTGTCATGCTTTACATATTACTTTATAATTACTTACTTATATTTAAAATTACGGAGATAAATCACATGGTAATTATCCGGACAAGAGTTGCAGCCCATTTTAGAATGTAATATATTGGACATATTCTGCACGGCAACACATTACTCAACGTTACTCCATTGGCCCCAGTGGAGTTTCGCCGACACCATATCTCGTAAATAAATGTGAAATATATGCAACGCTTTCGCCCCTCCTGGATGATTTGAGCTCTAATGTAAGATGAATATACTGTACATCACAATGATTTCACTTCAAAATAAAAGTCCACCCACACACACACACACACGCGCGCGCACACACGCACACAGTGTGGCCTTTTGCTCCTCCATCAGAGCCAGAGACTTATTTTTTCTTCTTCTCCTTTTCTTTTTTTCAACGACGCTGAAGATCGCTTCGCTTCACCGTGAGCCAAGAATATGAGGCTTATGCTGCCTGTTGTCTGGCGAAGCCCGGACCATTAAGGAAGAGATCTTGATGCATTTACTGGGGAGGTGGGGGGGTGGGGGGTGGGGGGGGGGGGGAGGGGGGGGGGCAGGGATAAATGTAGCTACCGGCTGTCGGCGTGGATGAAGAACCGCTGGAGGAGATGAAACGCTGCTGGCCGCCAGCCACTCGGTGCTCAGCGCTCTCCTCAGCGGTGACCAGTAAAGCGGCCCTCAGGCGTCGTGTAGCAGAGTGTAGAAGTACACGGGAATACGCTGAATGCCTTTCACCAATAAAGTCTAGTTCAGTGTTTTTCAATCTTTTTTGAGCCAAGGCACGTTTGTGGTGCGGCACACCACCAATAAATAATGTTACACAATTACACATTATAGCCTAATAGCGACACCTCTCACACGCATCACTCATTCTATTGTCTTAAATTAACAATGTCATTATTGCTCTACCTACTGGGGCTACACGACTACTGATTTTTTCTATCAATGAAGTCGGAAGAAAGTTGGCGATGACGTCATCACACACGCGTGCACACACACACACACACACACAACACGCAGACATAAGGGCTGTCCAAAAAATGATGTAACGGCTTATTATATTATGTAATACAAACGCATCCAGAACGCAGCAGCACGCCTCGTGTTCAACCTACCTAAATTCTCCCATGTAACCCTCCTCTTCCTCAAACCTCCACTGGCTCCCGGTAATCGCTCGCTTTCGATTCAAGACACTGGTACTGACTTTCATGTCTGTCAACAGAACCGCCCCTACCTACCCTCAATGTATAGTCGGACCCCACGGCCCCAGCCGAGCACTCGCTCGGCAACTCCTGCCAAACGACTGGTACCGCCTTCACTAAAAAACAGCCAAACATCGCTCTTTCCAAGTCCCAACTCTTCACGGTTCTGGTCCCAGGTGCTGTGGAATGAGCTCCCGGACTCACGGTTCAGGACGGCCGAGTCTCTCGCCAGCTTCCAACAAGGACTCAAGACCCACCTGTTCAGAGTTCACCTGGACTCTACATAAACCCCCGCCAGCACTAACCTTGCGTTGTTTATATGTTTTCTTAACATTTATTAATGGCACTTACATGTGTTGTTCGTTCTCGATGTTGTATCATGCTTTAGAATTCACACGCCTTGCCCAGCTACTTATTGCAGGCAACTTGCCAATTATGAAACTCTTGTATTCGTCTCGTAAATATATGGAATGCTGTGAAACAGCTCTATTCTCCCTATCTTTCAGGTACCACAGTGATATATTGCTGCCTCTCCTTCAACAAATGCTATCTTTGTAAGTCGCTTTGGACATAAGAGCGTCTGCCAAAATGTGCCCTGAATGTAATGTAATGTTAATGTAATGTAAGTATAAAAAAATTCCAACATTCTAAAGGTCTCATTTCCGATGGTCAGCAATATATATTATTAAATTGGTTTGGCATAGGCTTAAACAAGTCAGAGCAATGTGCAACCACGCACAGACAACCATTATAAGAGAAGCTTTTTATATGCTAAACATACATTAACTGAGAAATTCATTCCTGCACGGGTCTGATTTTCAAGACCCCTCTCGGGCCAAACAACCCGCGACGTGCAACACCGAACCCAACATATACCCGAGACCCGACGGCAAACAACCCGCAGGCCCCCGAAAGGCCGAACCGCAATCCTATAATAACTAATGATATAAAACGCACGATCCGACCCGCATCTTCTTTTTCGCCCAGAACCGAACCTGCGAAAAAAATTACGACAAATACCACCCGGGTCACAGACGCTCAACCATGGCAAATTATTTGCAGTACCAATTAAGTGAAATTGGATATAATTTTCGCCTCACGGGCACACCTGACGGACTCTCACAACGCGGCACCAGTGTGTGAAAATCACTGGTCTAGTTCATCACAGCGTCTCTCCCAAACGGGGTACGGGCGCCCTTAGGGTTACTCTGAAGGCATCGCAAGGCGTACTGCCAGGAACACACATTTGAATTGTATTGTCCGTTTATATGGTTATGAGTTGTAAAGAAGAAAAAAAATGAATGCACGCCCACCACTGAGTCATACCAGAAGCACCTTCAAGCCGTACCTAGACTGAGACTACCGAGTGCACACACAGAACGCCACAGGAGGTCCTTTCTGCCTGTGGCCATCAAAACTCTATAACTCCTCCCGATAACTTCCAACATCATGTGGCAATACTCTATCATTGCCATATTATGTATTATTTTAAACATTTGTATCATGCTATCTATTAAACACTGCCTCTCATCTTCCTCATCATCAGTGCCAATATTCTTAATGTCTTTGCCCAAATTGTTTCACCATCGAATATCGTATTCTTACCATGCCTTCAACTTGTATATTTTTAACTTGTAGAATTTTTCTTATTTTTTATCATTCTGTTTTTTATCATTTCTGTTGTACTGTATATCGCGTATTTAAAGCCTGGGCACAAGAATTTCTCTCGCGGAATAAATAAAGTTTATATTCTATTCTTCTTCTATTACATAATTCCACTTTAAAAAAAAAGTATGAATACCCCACATTTGTAAATCAGAATAGTAACAGTAACAAATTCTATAAAAAATATTTCCATGAGAGCATATCGCTTTAACTGTTAAAGGTACTTGGTAGAAAAAGATAAATCTTGGACGATTCGTAAAATTTGTCTGAGAACACTGGTCTACACCCACGTTACACGTTTCACTAACGATATCATTTGCTCAAACCACTTGGCTTGAGAAGCAAATCGATATTTTCTGTTTATCACACCGACCTCAAAGAAAAAGAAATAATCTGAGGGTTGATGAAGCCAACAAATTTCTTCAAATTGTGTTGTAAAATCTGATTTCCTTTGCCTACCATCATAAGGTCTACTTTCGTGTGTGTATGTTATTCCATTGGAAATAAATAAACAACAATCAAGATCTTGTGTGTCCGTTAGCTGCGGTTGCACCGGCATCGCATTACGAGGTTATGGATCAGTCGCTTTGTGAACGTGGATCAAATGACCGTTGGGCCCTGAAGGTTGAACATCATTAGGGAGGCTCTGCGAATCAAGACTGGAAAATCAATATCCGTGATGGATAACGAGAAGGGGGGGGGTCATCCGATCCGGACGGTCCCGGTGGCAGTGGGAGAGCTCTCACTCTCTCTTCCTCTCTGCTTTCTCTCTCTGGTTCAAAGCGACGCCGTTCAACATAAAATATTGCCACACATAGTGACACCCCCCCCCCGCCCCTCCTCCGCACCAACACCATCCAGCACCCAGACTAAACTCTCCAGACGCGCCCTTGGAAAGACGGTTAACCCAACTGTTTCCTTTAAATGGCGCGCATAAAATTCCAGCGCCACTCGACAAGCTTACAGTGCCCATATTGTGCTGTTTGTAAAAAATGGTGCTTTGGTGAGTTTTGTTGGGTGTTGTGAATCCAGAGGAAGGAAGCAATTTTTTGGGGGGGGGGCTGGTTGGTTACTTAGGTTCCACTTTGCAACGACTAGTTACACACACACACACACAGCAGCACACACACACACACACTACAGGAGACTGTTAAAGGACGCCGCACAGTACCTCTTGATGTATCTCGTTTTCTGTTCTGGTCTGCCTATGTCTCTGTCTAAACTGTCTGTCCATCCATCCATCTGCAGGTCTGTCTGTCTGGTCCTTCTGTCTCACTAGGAGGCCTGTTGATTAGTTTCAAGTCGTGTGGCTGTGTGTGTAACCAAGCATTGCCCTGTGGTTTGCCCCTACAGGTTGATACCTTGTGGGACGAGTCTGTCAAGCTCTTCGTGTTATTATTTGTAAAACTAACAATACAAAGATAAAAAAATACATCAGTACACAAGCATTGATATATGCATTTAAGCTAAGCACTAGCCGATACACACACGCGCGCAAATACACAAAGTATACTATTATATTATACAAAGCATAAAGTAACAACTGCACCGCGTGACAATTCAACCACAACAGCTACAAGTCACAAAGGCAATCAGCAAACAGAGCTAGCTACTGCTGCTAATGCTAGCTAGCAGAGCACATGTTCTATCCAAACAATAGAAACGTTCTTAGCACACTATATTCATACATGTTACTGAACACAAGTGTTCAACATTCTTTACACACATTACTTATTAACTTATGATACTCTATTATTATTATTATTATAATTATTATTATTATTATTATTATTATATTTACTTATAGCAAGTATTTCAATTACTAAATGAACTGCAAAGGCAGCACAAACATAAATAAAAGCTATAAAAGCTTCACCAAAATGCACTTTTTGACATGAACAAGTGATACAAATGATACGTTCTTGGAGTGAGTGTGAAGAAAATACGTAGAAATAGGAGGAGGAGTCATGTCAACATGGGGGGTGGGTGGTGGTGGGGGGGAAGGGGTCTGTGTCAAAGACACTTGGTTTGGTCTGCCGGTAATGTGAGACGTGGCTCGAAGGAGAGGAAATGCCGCCTGTAGGCATTGTTGTGGTCCAGTCCACAGCTTCAGTAGGGGAATCGAACGGGAAAGCATTTGGGGACGAACCGTTTGCATTATCTGACTGGATGGGCCTCTGGGTTGTGCTTGGTGGAGCTCAAATCAGGCCTGATGTCTGGCGAGACTTGAAAAAATACTAAACTGGGAAAAAAAAGAAAAAGAAAACGAACAAAGAAAAAAAGTTCTTCTTCCTCTTGCCACTGTAGACATGGCATCATTAACAGATCTGTCCGCGACTGATAAATCTCGACAAGTCTTTCACGTTTTGTTTTGAACAATAATGATCATCAAAAGGGTTGCCCCAGCTAAACCCCGGCAGGGACTTTCCATAAGTGAAGTGCAGGAGAGGGGGGCCCTCGGTCACGGCCCCGCTAGGTGTCTGTCTCTCTGTACGCCGTGTGAGCTGCAGGCTCCTGGCAGACGGCGGCGGAGCCCGACACACACCGCGAGAGGGCTTAGCGCCGCCGACGCCGGAAAGTCCTCCAATAAACACACAAGGCTTGACTTTTCTTGTTCTTTACTGAAGGCTTGATTCTTCGTGTTATTATTTGTAAAACTAACAATACAAAGATAAAAACATACATCAATACACAAGCATTGATATATGCATTTAAGCTAAGCACTAGCCGATACACACACGCGCGCAAATACACAAAGTATACTATTATATTATACAAAGGCAAAGGCAATTTGCAGAACAAGCTAGCTACTGCTGCTAATGTTAGCTAGCAGAGCACATGTTCTATCCAAACAATAGAAACGTTCTTAGCGCACTATATTCATACATGTTACTGAACACAAGTGTTGGAACATTCTTTACACACATTACTTACAGACAAATAGTCTCCAAGGCAGAAGCGTGTCCAGATCAATCAATTGTTTTTACATTTTTATTAAATTCACTTTTTAACTTATTAACTTATGATACTCTATTATTATTATTATTATACTTATTTACTTATAGCAATTATTTCAATTACTAAAAGAACTGCAAAGGCAGCACAAAACATAAATAAAAGCTATAAAAGCTTCACCAAAAGCACTTTACTCGACACGAAAAGCGCTACAAATGATACGTTCTTGGAGTGAGTGTGAAGAAAATACGTAGAAATAGGAGGAGGAGTCATGTCAACATGGGGGGGGGGGGGGGGGTGGGGGGGGGGGGGGGGGGGGGGGTCTGTGTCAAAGACACTTGGTTTGGTCTGCCGGTAATGTGAGACATGGCTCGAAGGAGAGGAAATGCCGCCTGTAGGCATTGTTGTGGTCCAGTCCACAGCTTCAGTAGGCCGTCGGGGAATCGAAGGGAAAGCATTTGGGGACGGACCGTTTGCATTATCTGACTGGATGGGCCTCTGGGTTGTGCTTGGTGGAGCTCAAATCAGGCCTGATGTCTGACGAGACTTGAAAAAATACTAAACGGAGAAAAAAAAGAAAAAGAAAACGAACAAAGAAAAAAAGTTCTTCTTGCTCTTGCCACTGTAGACATGGCATCATTAACAGATCTGTCCGCGACTGATAAATCTCGACAAGTCTTTCACGTTTTGTTTTGAACAATAATGATCATCAAAAGGGTTGCCCCGGCTAAACCCCGGCAGGGACTTTCCATAAGTGAAGTGCAGGAGAGGGGGGCCCTCGGTCGCGGCCCCGCTAGGTGTCTGTCTCTCTGTACGCCGTGTGAGCTGCAGGCTCCTGGCAGACGGCGGCGGAGCCCGACACACACCGCGAGAGGGCTTAGCGCCGCCGACGCCGGGGAAAACTCCGGGCTCACCCCGAATATCTCTCTTTCATCCATTGTGTGAGATGAAGTGTGATCCTCTCCGACGCTTTTATGTCACTAAAGGCTCCGTTCGACGGATCGCTTTGTACGTGTTAAAAAAAAAAAAAAGGGGGCCCGTGAAGACATTTTTGTGTTGCTTTTTTAATGGAAATGAAATGAGGTGAAATGTGTGCTTTTCATCACCTCGGTTGAAGAGTTCAACGCATCGACGCCCAGGAGCTAGACGGCGTGGCCCAGAGCGCTGTCTGTGGTTTGGCTGCTCCTCCGCTCTGCTGTCTCTTCTTCCATTGCTAAAGAGTACCTTGCACAAGAGCACCTCGACCGTACTGTGAAAAAAGGGTGTATCCACAATTTTTGTTTATTTTGTCATTGACATTGTACATTGTATATTTGTAAAGTTGATTTCACTCTTGTTGTATTGTACTGTATTGCTGTGATTAATAAAATACAACATTTTTATAAATTCTATCTTATCTTATCTTATACAATATCTGTTGTCGTTTCACAGCTACTTTTGAATCAAACTCATACTTTACCTTTTTACCTGTTTTGCCTTTTTATATTTTTATGTCTTATGTCTTTATTATTATTAGGATGATGTTATCATTTTGAATATTATTATAATTATTACTACTACTTTTATTAATACACCAGTAATAAGCCGGAGGATTAAAACCACATTTTCCAACCACAAAAAGCCACAGCACGCGGTACACAACGATTTGCAAAAAGAACCGTTTAGCAGTGAAGACCACAACTAACCCACCGCACCGTCGTGCTCTCCGCTTTCAAGTTTCTCATGTGTATGCTTTCCTTTTTTTTGGTGCACATTCACATTCCCCCGTCCTCTCTCTACCCCCCCCCCCCCCCCCCCCCCCCACCTTCCCCTCCCCCCGACTCCATATGAGTTGCTGAACGATCCCTGTGCCGACGGTGACACCACCACCACCACCACCACCACCACCACCCTCGGTCTCATTCCATTGGCCTCCCCCCGTCCGTCTGTTGAACGTGTGTGTGTGTGCCTGTGGAGTTGATGCGCTGGGGGGGGGGGGTTGGGGGGTGGTGGGGCGCCCTCCCCCAGCCCCCGCCGCCTCCCCCCACAGACCACATGTCACGTAGGGCAGAGCTCACCGTCCCCGACAACGCTCTTGTTCCTGTCTCGCCCCACTTATGAATCTTTTATCATAACTGGCCCCATTGCTTAACCATCCGTGCCCCCCGCCCCCGCCCCTACCCCCACCCCCCACCCATGGGCCTGGGTGGGGGAGGGGGGGGGGCTGGGGGAGGAGAGAGTGAGGGAGGGAGGAAGGGAGGGAAGGAAGGTGGGAGTGGGGGGAGGGAGTGATGGAATGGGGCAGCGAGGGGTGAGGGAGTGAGGGAATGGGGAGGAAGGTAGAGTAGAGAGGGGGAGATGGAGAGAGAGGGAGAGAGTGAGGGAGTTAGGGAAGGAGGGAGAGAGGGAGTGGGGGAGGGAAGGAGGGGGGGAGGGAAGGGAGGGGAGAAGGAATGGGGGTGGAGGAATGGAGAGAGTGAGAGGGGGGGAGAGAGTGAAGGTGAGTGGGGCAGTGGTGGAGTGAGAGGGAGGGAGGGAGGGATAGAGGGAGTGGGGGAGTGAGGGAAGGAGGTAGGGAGAGAGGGAGAGTGAGAGGGAGGGAGTGAGAGAGTGAAGAAGAGAGTGGCGGAGGGATGGAGTGAGGGAGAGGGAGAGAGGGAGAGAGAGAGAGGGAGGGAGTGATGGAGGGGAGAGAGGGGGCATTGCTTCATTGTCACCAAAGACAACACAGGCCAGATGCCAGCGTGGTCCCACCTCTGATGCAGGTCTGGTACTGGGAACGACCCGGCTTTGAAGAGCCAACCCCCTGTCTCTCTGTTAGCGAGTTGTTTATTTATTTTACCTCCTCTTTGTTTACCCTGACAATTTGGATTCGAGCGTCGACTTTAAAGTGAGAACCATGTCTGTGTGGGCCTCTGTGTAAGTGTGTCTGCATGAAGGCCTATATTTGTGTGTGTGTTTGTGTGTGTGTGTGTGTGTGTGTGTGTGTGTGTGTGTGTCTGTGGAGACGCGGGTCAGAAAAAGCTACACAGCCAGAAATCCAAAAGGGCAAACCATTGTGTGTTGTTGTCTCCAGCGAGAACCGCTAGTTCTCTTTTAATCAAATGTTGCATTTTTTTGTTGTTTCAACCCCAACGCAGCAGCAGCAGCAGCAGCAGCAGAACACGGTATTTATAGGCCGCTACTCGCTCAGTAATTTGGGGCTATATTCAATGACTAAGGAAGATGCAGCTCCATGTAGCCTCCAGGAATTCAGCGCCGCCGCCACCCCCATGCCCACATCCACACCCGAACCCTGCATGTGCCTCTGCGCCAACACACACCGCAGAAGAAGACCACTTCCTAATCCTATCTCTTCCCCTGAAGCTTTGTCTGCCGGGTCCCAATAAAATGGCCCGCCCACCGCGGGTTCTGCACTTCCTGTCTTAATCTTATGGAGCTATATAGCGTGTCTGGAAAAACACACACGACAATTACAATAACAACGGGTCTCTTTCTCACTCTCTCTCTCTCTCTCTCTCTCTCTCTCCATCCATAATTTCATGACGCCTCGAGGTCAAGGAATAGGATGCACGAGTTTAGGAAGTAAGGGATAAATAACGAGCCATGGTGGGGAGTTTCGAAGTCCAAACCGTCTCCCAGTTTCTGGAAGTACCATTACCAGCACTCCCAGGAAACTCCCTGCCATCCCAGCTCAACAGCTGGACATTGTCAACGTTGCTCGGTCTGCACGGCGCTCCTTCGTTCAGTTAGACTTTCAAAGTTGGAAGAAGAAAAAAAAACACACACAACACACACACACACACACCTACAAAACTGCTATTGCGCTGATGTGTCATAATGCTAAATGACATTCCACACTTATCTTATCATCAGGCGTGCGATTGGCATGGTTTTACGTCCTGTTTACCAGAATGTGGTTCTCTCCTGATTGACGACTTTAACGCAATAAGGCGTTACGTTTTAATTGTTTATTTTCCCCAACGTCTTCCCCTCCCCGAAGAAGTCAATATCAGCCGTGGTTTGTGTGTCGGGCCTACATGTGCCCGACGGATGCCTGCATGCTCAGATAATGACAGATGTGCGTTGCGCCAACGCTGTGATTAGAAAAGGGAATGGGAATGTCTCCAGGCTGCAAACTACCGCGTGTGGTTACGTAACTCTGCTCAGCCGGGTTAAGTCTGTCCTGGAGACAAGGCAACACAAAGACTGCACACAAGGACGCACCTTCAGACGAATTGTTGTTTTTCATTGATGGGGCAGATTTTCAATTATGTAGGTGATTGAGTGTATGAGATGTAGGTGATTGGATGTAAAAAAAAAGAAAAAAAAGAACACTGAGTCATCTCTCTCCCGAAATATGTCGTCTTTATGGATGTTTTCGCCCCAGACGGCGGTGGTCTCGTCCTTATTTACAGTAGATGCGCTGCGCGGCCCCGACGCTGTTCTCGCCGCGTCCACAAGAGGGCGCAGTAAACCTGGACGCTTTGTTTGTGGGACGCTGGTCGCTGAGCGCTGCGAGACAATAGAGAATAGCAGCATATTGTAAAAGCTCAATGGACAAGAGAAGAGGGAAACGCATTAGGGGCTAATTAAGTCGTAGTGGTCACAGTCTAAGTCATTTTTATTTGATTGCCCAAGGGCTTGTAAATCAGATAGTCTATGATAGACCATTATGATTGTCTTTAGTCCTAATTTGTTATAGGCCTACAATATATTAATTTTATTATTTAGGTTCCTGATCAACACACACATTTTTTTGTTTTAAACATGCAGGGCTATGTATGGTCAACCTGTGATTTATTAATTGTTAATTCTTTATTTTCAAATGTGCGATAACAGGGGAATAAATACAACTCAGAAGAAGCACCACCGCTCCATCTATTCAACCTTGAGAACACATAGATAGAAAAAAGTTGGCTTCCACACACACACACACACACACATACACACACATACACGCACACACACACACACACGCACCAGTCTGCCTGCTGGAGAGAGAGGGAGAGAGAGGGAGAGAGGAGAGAGTCCGTCCTAGCGCGCTGCTGCATCAAACGAGGCCCCGCCCTCCTCGCCGGGTGGGCGGGGCCTCGTCCAACACAGATGGGAGTGTAGTATAACACTGCGACGGCAGCTCCGTGCGTGTCAGAGAGAGGACTGTGTGTGCCCGGGAGAGTAGATGAGCGCTCCGCATCTAGTTGTCTTGTATTACTGACTCCGAGAGACAGTGACGTTCTGGTTCACACATCATCAGGACAAGGTGAGCAGCATCTTTCACGTCCATGACCATGACTGCTGTCCAGTGTCTTGTTTAATTAATAATTGTATTTTTTTTCAGCCTATTCTACCAGACGTGACATTGATTTTTTTTCATGGAATGATGAAGTTACAATCCCGTTATATGAGTAAACATGCTTTTGTGTGACTCTGTACATCCTCCCTCTGCTCACTTGACGTGTTTGAGCTCTGAGTTGTAATGTGCGTGTGGTGTTTATGCGTGGAGGATTATTATTCCACCCCCCCCCCCCCCCCGCTGGGTCATATTTACGCACATTCTCCTGGGAGATTTGGATGACTTTAACCACACAAGGGGAGTGACTGTGGGGTTTAGTGAGTCTTTGTGTGGGCTTGGAGTCTGGCTTTTTTTTTTTTTTTTTTTTAAGACGCAGCTATAGGTGTGATGTTTAACTGGGAGGAAATTCCTAGAAATAGAAATAACATCACCAGTGTATTTGAAAGAAGACACAACTCTATTTTGATTTTCCTTTCTTTCTTTCTGAAGGTTTTCCGGTTGTGGGACAGAATGCCCGCGATCATGAGCAAGAATTCCGACCTGGAGTTCGACTCCCTACAGCCGTGCTTCTACCCGGACGAGGACGACTTCTACTTCTGTGGTCCGGACTCCGCGCCACCGGGGGAGGACATCTGGAAGAAATTCGAGTTGCTCCCAACCCCGCCCCTCTCCCCCAGCAGAGCCGCGCTACCGGCGGGCGATCCGGCGGACGCAGCGGACGCCGTGGCCGCCGCCATGGGCTTTGGATTAGGAGACCCCCTCGACTGGGCTTCGGAGCTCCTGCTCCTGCCCGAGGATGACATTTGGGGGGCGTCCGACGGGGACCTGTTCGGCGCCTCCGCTATGGATAGTAACCCCGACAACATCATCATCCAGGACTGTATGTGGAGCGGATTCTCCGCCAGGGAAAAGCTGGAACGCGTGGTCACCGAGAAGCTGCAGAGCAAAGCGGCGTCCGCGGCGGCCGCCACCACGGGAGTTGTTAGCGGCGGCAGCAGCAGCGGCAGCGGCAGCAGCAGCAGCAGCCGGGAGGTCAGCGTCAAGATGCCGGTGGAGTTGAGTCGCTCGGCGGTGTCAGAGTCATGCGTGGACCCCACCATAGTGTTCCCTTTCCCCGTCAACAAGAAGAGCGCCGGCTGCAGCAGAGACGCGGCCGGGACGGTACCGGTGGCGTCCATAGACCACCACAGCACGCCTAGTGACTCTGGTGAGTGGACCATGTGGCCATCATGCCCATAATAACCCTCTGTATGGGAACAGGTCATTGGGCCACATACATATGGTGCGTGTCAATAATAATAACAATCATAATAATAATAATAACAATAATAACAATAATAATCATAATAACAATATTATTACCTGGGGTTATTGGAGGTTGTTCATATCACTCGGGTGTATGCATCAGATTACATCGCAAACACACTCACACACATTCACAGACGCACGCCTATGATACGCGCACTGCACTCACCACTCCATGGCATGAGTGGGCCTGTGTGTGTGTCTGTGTCTGTGTGTGTGTGTGTGTCTGTGTGTGTGTGTGTGTGTCAGTGTGTGTGTGTGGACACATGGAAGCGACTGGGTTTATGTAATCAGCGGCCGCTCTGTCCGGCAGGGGGCGGTAAACGGAGGAATCGCGCTCTGAGCATTACGAATGGCCCACTTGGCATCTGATCCAAAATAAATAAATAAATAAATAAATAAAGACGCACCGTAGACAGACAGCGTGCCTAGACGTGGTACAGTGAATACGACTCCTGGCAGGCATTAGTTGTGACGAAGTTTACAACAACATAAAATGACAAATTCATAAAATAGTTCCAAGAAGTATAGCCTACGACCACACAATGCAATTAACTGCCTATAGGCTGATATAAATAGATATATATATACACATATATATCTGTTGATATTCCAGAGACTCACGTGTGTGTCTTTATACCCTAAACAAACACCCACCCTGTTTTTCTTAACACTATAAAACATTCACACAAAGAGAGACAAGAGACTTTGGCAGAGAGAGAGAGAGAGAGGGGAGCCTGGCCTCTTTTTTGCCAACACTATTACCATTGGAAACAGGCGGCTGGAGGAGGGCACTATCTCCTGATGGGCGGTGACAGCCTTTGGAGAGCGCGCCGCGGCTCCGTCCCGACAGCTGTCTTGCTGGCGCCGCTCCAGCAGCAGCAGCAGCAGCAGCAGCGGCGGCGGCGGCAGCAGCAGCACCGGGGCTCATAATAGATGGTGATCCGATCGCCTCACGCCACCCCACCGCCACCCAGCCCTGCCCGCGCACTGAACTGAACACCGATCCAGGGCCCTTCCGCCACTCGCGGTGTTAAGTCGCGTCTCTTTTTGTTATCACCCCCGCCCCCCCACACCCACACCCACTGCTAGCCCCACCTCTCCCCCCCCCCCCCCCCCCATCAAAGGGGAAAAAGGCTGCTGACTTGAAAGGGTACAATGCAAGATTTCCACACCAGATACCCGCCGTTTGCCCGGCATTAAAAGCCCCGGTCACAAAGTAACCTCCAAAAAGTCCTGGCACTCAACCCAACACCACATCGCCAGATTACCTCCGATAGCGGCGGTGGGCCTACAGATGGCATATAGACACAGTGCAATTACATTAGTCGCCTCCGAGACACTTGCCCCTTTGTGTAACCGCTTAGGGGTCTCATAACATTATTGTGCGGTATTTATCTTTTATTTCTTTTTTTTGAGAATGAAATGCCGGCTGACCATGTGGTGAGGCCGGCCACGCCCCCCTCACCCCCGCCCAACCACCCACCCAATCCATCCACCCAGCTGTGTTGTCTTTGTTTTGATCGTCGTGCCAATTGAGTCCAGTGTGTGTGTGTGTGTGTGTGTGTGTGTGCCTGTTTATATATGCTTGTGTGTGTGTGTGTGTGTGTGTGTGTGTGTGCTTGTGTCGAGACGGCATCTCAGGCAGGACGGCGGGTGTCTGAAGTGGGTTACTGTAAACTGTAAAACACCGGTCTTTCAATGCTCCTGGCCTGATAATGAGGGTCATTATCTCAGAAGGCTGTTTAACTGGGCCACACACTCTCCCTCCCCCCCTCTCTCTCCTCCTCCTCCTCTCTCTTGCTCTCTCTCTCGCTCACTCTCTCTCTATCCCTCTCTCTCCCCCACTTTTTTTTCTCTCCCTCCTCCTCACAATTGGTTGTTTCCTATTCAATCTTCAAAGGCCCTGACTGCTGCCCAGGTATTACGATCGAAGTACTCCCCTCTGAAAGGAGAACTATGGGAGGGAGAGAGAGACAGAGAGAGAGAGAGAGAGAGAGAGAGAGAGAGAGAGAGAGAGAGAGAGAGAGAGAGAGAGAGAGGGGCCGGGCATGCACTTTGCCCGGGTTTCAGTTGGAGTGACAACCTAACGTTCCAGCCGCGAGCGCACATTGCCCCCGCAGGTGAAACGGTCCTGCCGGTCCGCTCGTCCAATCACAGTGCGCAGCCGCGTCCCCCACACTGCAGAGGGAGGGAGGGAAGGAGAAAAGACCTGACAGGCAGAAATCCAACCTGTCTGGTCGGCAGAGAGAGAGACACACAGAGAGAGAGAGAGAGAGAGAGAGAGAGAGAGAGAGAGAAGAGAGAGAGAGAGAGAGAGAGAGAGAGAGAGAGAGAAACGTGTCAACGCCTGTAGAGTGGAGTTAGGCAGCACTGACTGACGTTAAGCATTAAAGAGAGTTTCTGGCTGAACAAACATCGTTGAGCAACTCTTCTTCACTCGTCACTCTCTCTCTCTTGATCTCTCTCTCTCTGTCGCTCTCCCGTCCCTATAAATACAGACACACATTTCTACACATGCCTGCCTTTCACCTGCAGGCACACACAGCCAGCGTAGCCGGAATACTTTGGTGTGTCAAAGCGATTGACTGACACTTGACCTTCCTTCCTGTTTCCTTTCCAGAAGAGGATGACGATGACGACGATGACGACGATGACGACGATGAGGGCGAGGATGAGGACGACGAGGACGAGGAAGACGAGGACGAGGAGGCTGAGATCGACGTGGTCACCGTGGAGAAGCGCCGCTGCTCCACCCTGAGCGGCAGCAAGGGGTCTCCCATGACGACGGGCACGGCCACCATCTCGGTGCGCCCCAAGACGGGGGGCTCGTCGGCGGCGGGCTCCTCCGGCTCCTCCTCGGGGTCCTCCGGCAACAGCAACGGCTGGTCGTCGGGCCGCGCCCCCCAGGAGCAGCTGATCCTCAAGCGGAGCTCGGTGCACCAGCAGCAGCACAACTACGCCGCGCCCTCGCCGTACGCCTCCGACGACGACCCCTGCCCGCCCTCCAAGAAGCAGAAGCAGAGCGCTGATGGCGTCCCGCGCATCGTCGCCAGGACGATATCCTCCTCCTCCTCCTCCACCTGGTCCTCCTCCTCCTCCTCCTCATCCTCCTCCTCGGCGCTGTGCGGCCCCGCCCGCTCCAGACGTAGCGGCGGCGGTAGCGGCAGCGGTAGCGGCGGGGACAGCAGCCCGCGAGGCGGCTGCGGCTCCGACTCGGAGGACAGCGAGCGCAGGCGCAACCACAACATCCTGGAGCGCCAGCGCCGCAACGACCTGCGCTCCAGCTTCTTGACGCTGCGCGACCACGTGCCCGAGCTGGCACACAACGACAAGGCGGCCAAGGTGCTGATCCTGAAGAAGGCCACCGAGTACGTGAGCTCGCTGGAGGACCATGAGGCGCGGCTGCGGCAGGAGCGGGACAAGCAGCAGGCACGCCGCCAGCAGCTCCTCAGGCGGCTGGAACAAGCCAGGACACGCTAATTGCCACGTGCTAGCCACGAGTTAACACCGCTAACTCGCTAACACACACACACACACACACACACATATATGTATCCCGGACGCTTCCACCGCAGAGACCCTCACCGCCACCACCTCGTCCTCTCCCGTGCCACACACACACACACACACCCCCACAAACTGTCGATCCACCATAAACCTTTGAAAGATGATGCCTCAATGCACAGTTGCGTACAAAGACACACACACACATGCACACACACACACACACACACATGCAGACACACACACACACACACACAACATAATCAAGCCCATATGCACATATAGGGCCTGCCACCCCACCTACTCACCACACCCTCCCCAAACCCCGCCTCCACTTGCACCTGTACCTGCGCACACAATCACATGCCTCCAACCAAGAGGTCAGACACTACACACACACACACACACACACACCACACACACACACACACACACACACACACACACACACACAAGCCAACGCACACACACACCCACACACAACTGACTGAAACCACAGAGAAGACAGCGGGGGTTCCTGGGAGGGGCTGGTGAGCAGTGGGTTGGGTGGGTTGAGTTGGGGGTCAAAGGTGGAGGTGGAGGTGTGTGTGTGTGTGTGTGTGTTGGGGGGGGAGGCGGGGGGGGGGGGGGGGGGCACATGGACATTCACTGCCGCCACTTTTTTTGCACATTTGTTGACGTTAAGAATGTTGAGGGTTTACTTTGTACCAATAATCCAATTAGTCACATCAAGGAAAGAATATGAAATGCGAGAATAGAGTGAAAAAGAGGGGGAACACGTTGGAGAGAGGGAGAGAGGGAGAGAGGCGGTTTACATCTCTCTCCGTCTTCCCTCCCCCCCCTCCGCTTTTTATATATCATTCTTTTTATATCTCATTTTCTGGTTGTTGTTGTTGTTGTTTTTGGGTTTTTGTTTTTTGTTTGTTTCGAGGGGGGACTGTGACACCAGCCGATAGAAAATGAGGCGGCTTTACACAGGGAGGATGGGTAGGGGGGGCACTTTGCTTGGACACTTCAGAGTTCAGAGTTCAGAGGTCACCGACGGACGCAGTGCACACTAACTCTGTTCACAACCACTGCAAACGAATAACGCAAAGAAAGACTTGATGATGACTGAGATACGAGGGGGCGGCGCAATTCAAAGAAGAAAATGCCTACTTAGCAAGTTGACCTTAACTCTCCACACCTTACTCTGTCTTTGTCTCTCTCTTTCCTCGCTCTCTCTCTTTTCTTTTTTTCCCTTCTTTTTTTTTCCTTTTTCTTCTCTGTCTCCCTCTCTCTCTCTCTCTCTCCTCTCCTCTCTCTCTTCTCTCTCTCTCTCTCTCTACCACACTGGTGCTCAAACCAAGTCAATGGATGTATAACTGTGCACCTTGCTAGTCGACACTTTTGTATATAACAATACTGTACAGACCATATACACTCAAATCTGCCTTGTTTTGTAATACATTTTGTCTTTGGGTTTCCTTTTTTATATAAATATATATACATGTCAGAGAGCTGCCAATAACAAGACTGGAAGTTTATATACCTTTAAAAGTACTGTAAGGCCTCGATTTTTGAGAGTCACAAAACTTTGTAATATAACGATATATTGATTCCCCCCCTTTCTTCTGCATTTCTTTGTATTGTACTATATTACTAATTCTACACATGTTTATGCTTTTAGTGTGAACCTGATACATACTAAATTTGATACTTATATTTTCGTATGAAAATGAGTTCTTGGTAGATATCACTTTATCTCGTCAATGTTTTTTTTCTCAAGTAATTCTTTTGTACAGAAACAAAGCGTTCTATCTTTATGTACCTGGCCTTTTTAATTTCCTTCTTATTCCTTTCATTTTGTTGATATTTGTAACTATCGGGTGCATAGAACTGGGTAAACGGATATAAGATGTTTTTTTTTCATTCTTAAAAAAATGTACATTTAGTGCTGCAACTCATAGCACTTTGAAATACCTCATTTTGAAAAATAAATAGACATCGTTGAAAAAATTAACCTCTGGTTGTTTGGCCTTGTGTCATTTATCATCCATAAAGCAGAAGAACAATTACTCTCCCTCTCTTTCTACCTCGCTCGCTCCTCCCTCTCTCTCTTTCTCTCCCCCTCTTTCTTTCTCTCTGTCTGTTTCTCTCTCTGTGTCTCTCTGTCTCTCCTCTCTCTCCTCTCTCTCTCTACTCTTCACTTTGATTTGCTTTTTCCACACTTGACACCGGTTGTCACCACAGATTTCAAGCCCTCGAAGAGGCTCTATCTGTGTCTCTTTCTCTCTCTCTCTCTTTATCTCTGTCTAATTGACATATTAGCATCTCTCTCTCGTTCTCTCACTCTTTCTCTCTGTCTCTCTCACACTCTATTTGGCTGGCAGTGGGTGAGGCAGGACTCATCCCAACAAAGAGATGTAGAGAGAGAGACACAGAGAGAGAGAGAGACAGAGAGAGAGAGAGAGAGGTACTATTTTTTGAATTCTCTCTGCCTCAGCACCCTGTGGCTGCCCCCCTCTCTGTAGCCTCTCACACCCACCCACACACACACCCACACACACTCCTACATGCAGTCACACACACACACACACACACACACACACATACACGCGCGCACGTGCGTGTGTGTGCATGTAGCCCATAGACATTTCAAGTGCGTAGTAGGCGCACGCGGCCACGTTGGAGCACACACACACACACACACACACACACAACACACACACACACACTGACACAGACACACAGATGCACTCTCTCGCTCTCCCTCTCTCTCTCTCACATGCGGCTCTTCCTGCATTGTTCGGGCCGTTTCCATGGAAACTGGAGCAGCTGCTGAGTGGCAGACATTGAGTGTGAGTCTTTTTTCTCCTCCATTCGTCTGCGAGCCGGCGTATTTCTGTCTGCATGTGAGTGCCTGTGTGTACGTGTATGAATACAAATGTGTGTGTGTGTGTGTGTTTGTGTGTGTGTTTGTGTGTGTGTGTGTGTGTGTGAGTGTGTGTGCACATTAAGGGACTATAAATTGTGTGTGTGTGTGTGTGTGTGTGTGTGTGTGTAAATCGTGCGGGTGAAGTAACTGTAGGAATACAAATTTACATGTTGAATTTACAGTAGTGTGTGTGTGTGAGTGTGTGTCTGTGTGTGTGTGTGTGTGTGTGTGCACAAGGGTGGGCAGGGGGGGGAGGAGTGGGCTGATGATCTCGGTGTGTGGCCCGGGTGCCCGGTGTCGTCCTCTTGGCCGCTGCCAGAGAAAAGGCGGGAGGCTGTTTACTAACATCAGCCACATGGCTCAGCCCCTCCCCTCCCCTCCCCTCCCCCCCCCCACCCGCTAACCCCCCAACCCCCCCTCTGCGGCCTCCCCCGGACTTAAATCCCTGGCCCCGGCCCTTACCCTTTGTCTCGTGCCCAGGCTCCGGCCCAACTATGTGCCAGCCCAGAGACTGGCCAGACGTGTGTGTGTGTGTGTGTGTGTGTGTGTGTGTGTGTGTGTGTGTGTGTGTGTGTGTGTGCGTGTGTGTGCGTGTGTGTGCGTGTGTGTGTGCGTGTGTTTGTCATTGCGGTGCTTGTAGTTTTTCCTGGAGACGGCTGAAAGAGAAATCTGTCGCCGTGGTTCGCTGGTGGCTCGCCGAACACGCATGCCGTGTGCATGTGTGAGGCGGCCGAGAGAGGATCAGAGCAGCAGAGCGAGCGCAGCAAAGCCGAAAGACTTGTCGTAGCTGGGGGAGAAAACACACACACACACACACACCACACACACACACACACACACACACACACACACACACACACACCAACACACTAACACACTAACACTCGACAGACACAGTTCTGCTTTTTATTCCGCAATGTGCCTTTGCTCCATAAATATGAAACCTAGTATCCCACATCTCACACACCACACACACACACACACACACACACACATCCCACACACATCCCACACACACACACATCCCCCCCACACACACACACACACACACATCCCACACAAACACACACACACATCCCACACACACACACACACACACACATCCCACACACACACACCACACACACACACATCCACACACACACACACACATCCCACACACACACACGCACACACACACACACCACACACACATCCCACACACACACACACATCCCCCCCCCCCCCCCCCCCACACACACACACACATACACACACATACACAGCCTTAGCAGTAAAAGGACCACCCTGAGGTCGGGGGGGAGAGAGGCGGTCTGGTGGGCAGCAGACGGAGCCGCGCCGGGCGAGGAGGTGAAGACAGATGACTTTGTTTTGGGGCACAGGCAGCCCCACGCTAAGCTAATCCCGCGCTGCTCGGTAAGCCGCGCGCGTCTGCGTGTGTGTGTGTGTTGTCTTGAGTGTGAGTGCCTGGATTACATAACAAGGGTCCGGTGTACGTGCGGTGTGTGGGTAATTGTGTGTGTCTTTGTAAGTCTGTGTGTGTGTGCGTGCGTGTGTGTGCGTGCGTGTGTGTGTGTGTGTCATCCTTTGGGACTTCCTCTTTGCCATCTGCCTAATGGCTTATCCGCGCCTGTTTATCTGATGAACAACAAGTTTATGTACAATAAATAATAATAATAATAATAAAAGAAATTGGACAAACTACTCTAAGCATGACAAACATGAGTCTATGTTTGTTTAAACAAGCATGTATGACGCACACACACACACACACACACACACACACACACACACACACACACACACAGAGCGTTGGAGGTTTTATTACAGTACACACTAACTAACTGCCGACACATCTTTATTTAACAACCAGAAAAGATCGTTGCCAATTGTCAGCTGTGCATACAGACACACTGCGTTACCTGTTCAAAACGAATCGAGACAAACAAAACACACGCACACACACCACACACACACACACACAACCACAGCACACACACACACACACCAGGCTGTATGCTCACCAGCCAGCGCTACGTCGCAAAGCCGTGGTGTGTGTGTGTAGAATCAAAGCTAATTGTTTCAGCCGCGCGCTACTTGTGGATAGTGGTCCTCTCCTACTGGTGAGCGAACATATGGACTGGCTTTTACCCTGATTAATACATTAACCCCCTGCACACACACACACACACACACACACACACACACCACACACTGTTTAATGGGCTTACACCCTTATGTCCATGGGTGTAATGTCTGGTTCTGCTAATGCCCCCCCCCCCCTTCCCGTTGCCACCCCCACCCCGACTGTGCCTGTGTCTGTGTATTCATACTTACTACTAAGCAGGCACGTGTGTATTTATATCTATACACACACCAACATACACATACATATACATATACACGTGTGTGTGTTTCTGTGCGTCTGTGTGTGTGTGTGTGTGTGTGTGTGTGTGTGTGTGTGTGCATGTGTGTGTG
>PIJE02002666.1:12999-35499 GCA_002895965.2 Coryphaenoides rupestris
GCATCCATTTCATTTGCATTTAAGAAACGTGATCGGACCAGGGCTCCTTGGGCTCTGGTGCCTAATAGGTCTTTAAGTGCATTTTGATTTGAGGACTTCAATCTGTCCTCGATTTCCTGTAGACTCGGCTAATCCTTGCAGTTCTACTATTTCAATCTCCAGATCATTAATAGATCTAGTAGTGTCCCGAGTGACATTGAGAGTATACTGTTGGCAAAGCTGTTTTATTTCAACTTTGCCACAGTCCCACCACTGCCTAAGAGATGTAAAATCTTGTTTCCGCGATCTAAAATACTGCCAAAAACAGATAAAAACATCTCTAAAATTTGCATCTAGCAATAATGCACTGTTAAAATGCCAGAAAGCACTCTTGGGCTTACTGCTGGCTATTAAAACACTACAAACCACAAGACAGTGATCACTAAAACCAACCGGCATCATTTTACACGTTTTAAAAACGTTAAAATGATGTTTAAGACAATAAAACCTATCCAAACGTGCAGATGAGATCCTATTGTCTCTTACATGAGTCCATGTATATTGTCTTGCTTTATCGTTCTTTTCTTCTCCAACGTCCATAACTCATGCCCTTGTATTAACTGCTCAGCGAGTTTGGGATGCGTTATGCGGTTCTAAATGATTTCTATCTAGGATGTGGTCTTCAGTGCAGTTAAAATCCCTCCAAAAAATAAAAAATCATCTGGATAAAAGTGCTAAAACAGTGGTTCATGACACTTAAGAACTGCACCTCTTTCAGGGCTCTAGTCGGTGCATATATGTTAATAAAAATCATATGCACTTCTGGAACTTGGCTTTCACCACCAGAGCCCCGGCCTTCTACCACATGTTGTACTTCAACAGAGATGGGTATAAATGTTCTGGAGAAGAGGATCCCTACCCCAGCGGTAGTAGAGCTCAGTGACTAAGATCACCTCCCTTCCCATCCTCTCTGCCAGTCAATCATGTTAAAAGCATCACTGTGTGTTTCCTGTAAAAATGCAACATCTATTTTTTTTCAATTTTAAAAGCTCAAACAACTGTGTTCTTCTGTTTAATATCTCTTGCCCCATTAAGATTCAAAGTGCTAATTTTAAAATCATTCATAGACAATTGATAAAAAGCCGCAAACACATAAATAAGAGATTAAAATAGAAATCAAGTTGTTTCATTTCCGTTCGCTACAGTTGTCCCTTTGCCCCTGATCTTCTGTATTAATTTCCTTAGACGGTACACTTCTTGTCCTCAAAAGATCCTCCCTTCTGTGGAGTCTCCGGCAGACTCAACGAACAGCCATTTAATCTGAGAAAGTGATCTTCTACATTAACACCCTTCATATTCTTTGTTTTTTGGAGGAACTCTTGTATATTACTGGCGTATAAAGCCTGTCTTGTCTTGCCTGTCATGGCTGCAGCCTTAGCATCAGGCATTTCCCCATCACTGTCCATTAGGCAGTTATCTGAACTATCAGAGTCTGGTTGTCTCTGTGGTCTTTTTATTCGGCTCATCCTTTTGGCCTTTACGGGTTGCGTTTTAAGTTGACTCTGACCATTACTGCCCCGTGGACGTTTTTTCCTTTTTTAGGACCTTAAAAAGTTTTTCGTCCTCTGCTATGTCCATGTCCTCACTGTCAGCCCTCCACCCACCCACCCTCACACGTTCCTCTTCCACTGCTCATAACTACTTCAGTCCGTTGTTTCAGTGCCATCCACATCCCACACACTTTGGTTGTCCATTCAACAGTGTCTCTATAACTTCCTGGCCTGTCCTTCTCTGTGTCCACCTTGGTCCTGCACTGTAACGGTCTCAGCTGCCTGGTGTTCAGCTGGTCTGTGTCGGCCCATCTTGCCCTTCTCTTTGTTCACTTTATCAGGGCACGCTCTGATCTGATGGCCCTTCTTTCCCCACAACTAAAGCATTTCATGGCCTGGAGGTTGCCATAAATTAAATAATTGAATTCACCATGCTTTATGTTAAATGAAAGACTTATGTTCTTCATTTTGTTTGGTGATCATGTACACCTGTCGTCTATGAGGACGACGTGTTTCAACAACGGTGATTTACACCCCGACAACACTTTCCGTCATTGGAGAAACAATCTTCCCATATCTAGATACTCGCGTTCTATGGTCTCATCCGCGATGAACGGCGGTAACATTAGACAAAGTGATTCGCTTGGAACGGAGTCGCCAGCGGCATCACCGCCACGAACGTATCATTTATAACCACGCCCCTTTCTACTATTAAGTTTACTTTCTCCGTCTCATTCAAAAAAATGACGATCGCGCTGTTCATCCTGGCGGCCGACTTCACACAACTGTGACCCACAACCTCGCCACCGCTAAACTACATTGTTCTATCCAAGAGCAAGGAAACTGCCGGCGCCGATCTTAATGCGTGTTTCCTCGTCAGGCTCGTAAACTCCATACATACCACAACACAACACCACACACACACACACACACACCACACACCAGCCCGAGGCTGGTTGTACACTAAACCCCCGGACACCCCCCCCACCCGATCACACCTCACCACGACAACACAGTAACTTAACCCACCACCTAAATACTATAACATGTAGAAATAAATAAAGTTTTTAGAAAATCTTTCGCTCACCAACACTCACCCGCAGCACTCACTCGCCACGGCTCACTCGCTCGCGCATGCTGCAACATCGAGAGAGTAGAGATTGGAATGAGAGATGGAGGGCAGAGAGAGGGACTAAGAGAGAGAGAGAGAGATACACAGACAGAGAGACAGAGAGAGAGAGAGAGAGACTAAGGTGGTAGTGTTTAGTGCATGAAGCTGGTGCTGGAGCCAGTCAAGTACAAACTCATGTAAATCTTCCCTTTGCCTCAGATAGAAAATTGGTCAGGTTTAGGGGGATCTCAAAGGGGCTAGCAGCAGCGCAGCTAGCTCCAGATATATGTAAAGATTCTCTGTCTGGAATTTAAAGGACTACAAATTAGACCAGATATTAGCCATTTTTCCCCCCTCCGCCTCCTACAGAGGGAGCAGAATGTGAATAAAACTGAATAAATAAGTATCATAAATAAGCTCCTCTCCTGCCTCCGTCTTGTAAGACGACATTAATCCTTTGATGTGCAATGACAGCTAACAGGCTGCCTGGAGAAGCGGCCCCCAGATTAAAGACAATTAAGTTGCACTTAATTGCATCAAGACGTTTTTCAGTTTAGTTTGTCGGTTTTTTCCCCTTCTTTGTATAATAAAGTTTCAACTCTGTAACAAGTCGACACCGCTGCCCACACCCACCACCACCACCACCACCACCACCATCTCGTCAACTCTCCTTCCTTTTCTTTTTTTTTGGTGGGGTGGGGGGGTTGGGTAGAGCAGAAGCTGAGGGGTCATGCGGACCCCACCACGGACCACCCCCCTCCCCCTTGCCCCCAATTCCCCAGCCACCCCCGGGCCCAGCGATATCCCATCAATTCAGCAGAGGGCCGGGCGGTGGCCACCGGGTCCCATAATGACCTCGGTGGGTACTGCTCACCGCTAATAACCCGACAGGGTCATTCATTTGGGCAAATGGACAATCCATCACGTTTCTCAGGCGGTTTTTTTGAACATATTCATGAAAAATGCTTTCAACGTTTTCAGGTGAAAAGACGATGAATGCATGCTGCTTCATTTTTTTTCGTTCCTTCTCCTGAATTGGTATACATCGGCCTGTTGTCCAGTGATGTGATGTGAAAATAACATATAATGTTTGGGTAAATGCAGGTAATAAAGATTTCACTTTTTTTTTGGACAGAGTAATTGATGGTGTTTATAACACGTGTGGCAGTACATGTAGTAATTATCCTTTTTACATCTGGCAGGGGATCATTGTGGTAGACTAATGTATTTCTCCAACTAAGTCTCCAACTCCAACATGTTCAATACATCGTCCAGTTAAAAACACTTTGGTTACATTCATTACTGCGGAGGTAATATCACTTTAGTGATATTACCACAAAACACCATGAAGTACACTTGGATATTGTTCTGTTTGGCAGCGGCAAATTGGCCAGTTTATACCGGCAGGTTTTTTTTTTTATCTTTTTTTCCAAGCTCCTTCCATTCCCTTTCAATCCTGTGCGCTGACAGGAAGCAGTTAATAAGATTTCTGTTTATTTCGTGCAAACATTTTGCAAAAAGTGCCCAGTAAGCAAGTCACTGTATGCAGATTAATTAGAAGTCTTTGTGCTGTGATTTCAGTTGAGCACAGTTTGACTAACATCTTAACCTACTTAGTGCAATTAGTGCTTCATTAGCGAGGCTAACTAACTCTTGCTTCTCTCCATAATGATGTGGAAGAGTGTAGACATAAAGTACATAATGAATGGTTTCCAATTACTCCACAAGTGCAGCCACTACTTCAAATAAACTGTATAATAATATAGTCTAAGGGTATTTTCACACATACAGCATTTAGTGCGCACTAAACGAGTTTGGTGTTTGGTCCCTTGGTTCGGTACGTTTGCGTTGGTGTGAATGCAACCACCGCACTTTGGTGCCACCAAATCAGCCGTCCGAGACCTCCCTGAAGAGGTGGTCTCGATCCGCTCCATCTCCCTAAATTTGGTGCGGTTCCTCTGGTGTGAAAGCAACCGAAAAAAATTGGTCCACAACGATCTAGTTTTGATGCATTGTGGGTGTTGGGAGACCAAGGGCATACCTGATGGATCTGCAAGAATATCGCCGGCAAATGATGAAATGGTGATTCAGGAGGAGGGCACGTCTCTTCTGTTTGAAGTGGCGTGCAATGCGCCGTCGGCGACTCCAATGCATCAAGACGTTGTTTTCGAGTCGCAGCCGCGACTCATTTTCGAACTGAATAGTTTGCAGAAAATTACCGACACATACAATGTAATAGACGAGAATCAGCCCCAGGAGCGCAACGAAAAGCTGTCGCTCCATTTTAAGTTCTCGGAAGTGGCCCGTGAGTGGCGCGAAACTGGCGTAATCTTCGCGGTCTATTTTGGTTCGTTTAGAAATATGCATGAGAAACCGAACCGTACCAACGTCTGTTTGCTACATTGTAACATTTTTTTGCCTGGTGCGGACCAAAGCAATCGAACTATAGGTCTGAAAACGCCCTAAGGTAGCAGAACCGTTTAATTGCAGCGCAGTTCTTCTTATCGCCGAGATTTCTTTCACACGAATGAAGTGTCACGCCAAAAAAAGGAGGCTGTATTTTTTTCACCGCACGCCCCTCCACCACAAATTATCCTCTTTATATCTGGCAGGGGATTAAAGTAATCTATAGTATCTAGCCTTTACACCTTCCTGACAGCCCGAAGTAGGGCTTTTACCCTTTTCAAAATATGCAGCACGTTGATGAATGAACTTTAGACAAAATGATGTTCTGTTCTATATTGTTTTGTGCAAAAAGCTGTATCCTGAAGACATCATGCAGTGTGTAGCACCAGCCAGCCTGAGCCTTCAGTACACATAATTTCAAACCCTGTCATCCTCCCAGCCAGGCACTTGGAGCTAACCATTAGCGCTCTGCTCACACACACACACACACACATACACACACGTGGACACAGCAGCCCCCTGACCCCCATCCCCGACTCCTCACACACAATGACAGCGGGCCGGGCTCCTTTTAAACTTTACACCGGCTAGTCTCTCACTCACTCCCTCCATCCCTTTCTCTTTCTCTGTCTCTCTGTCTCTCTCGCCTGCTGGCTGCCTTGGACGAGCAACCTTATCATACTCACCATCATAAAAAGCCATTACCTTGACCACTGACACGAGGCCAAGTGTGAGGGTCAGAGTGATATTTATTGATGAAACCGTGAGCCTCCAATCTGCTGCACTGAGTGCGCATCATACAGCTGTCAGCACAGACAGGGATCAGGCAGCATGATGGCCCTCGATGTGGTCCATCTATAATTTTTGAACTACACAGAAAACAACCGAGGAGACACCGGGGAGTGGAGCTCCTCCGGTTAGCTTGCCTGGCGGGGGGATTACTCTCCTCCAGCAACCAGCTAAAGAGATCTGAGCGGGAACCATCTAAGGCAGGGGTGTCAAACTCAAATACACAGTGGGCCGAAATTAAAAAATTGCTACAAGTCAAGGGCCGGACGGGTTCAACGTTTATTGAAAACTTATTGAAACAACCTTATTGCACATATTGAACCTGGAACTAACAAGGCCTATAGATTATTGCCTATAAAACAACATTAATTATGAAATAAATGAAATAAAAATAATAAATAAATAAAAAAAGAACATTTTCTACAGGCAAACAACAGCCAGAAGTAATTTACTTCAAAGACAAATCAAATCCTGTGTGAAGTTTTGTTTATCTTCATCAAAGAGAACAGTTGTTCACACAAGTATGTGCTGCCAAACATAGAGAGCGTTTGAGCAGCCTGGGAGCGTAGATGGGGCATTGTGTCGGGGATGAAACGTGGAAACTCGGCAGCGCCCACAGACTCATATTTTGCCTTCAGTGTGTCACTACATTGGAGCTCGATCAGCTCCATTTGTAGGTTTGATGGTGCGCTTTCCACGTCAGCTGCAAATGGATTACTGAGCAGTTCAAACCTGCTTTTTTGGGCTTCAAAATCGGCAAATCGGCGTGTTAAGTCAGCAGTAAGTATGCCGAGTTTTTCAGTAAACTGTCTAGTTGGGAAAACGGCGGCAGCGACCTGCTCTTTCATTGTTTGGCAGTGCGGGAAATGGCTCAAGTTTTCCTGAAGAATCTGCGTCTCCCACAGGCGCAGCTTGGTTTTAAAAGCCCTCACTGTAGCGTACATGTCAGTGATGACACGGCCCCGCCCCTGAAGCTGCAGGTTTAGCGCATTCAGGTGGCTCGTGATGTCACACAGACACGCTACTTCACACAAACTTTTTATTTCAGAGCTCTGATGTGTCTTTCCCTTTGCTTTCCATGAACTCACAGATCTCCTCACGCAACTCGAAAAATCTTTCCAGCACCTTTCCCTGGCTTAGCCATCGCACCTCTGTGTGATAGGGCAAGTCACCATAGTCCGAATTTAAATTTAAAAAGACTTGAACTGGCGGTGATTTAAACCTCTGGCTCTGATAAAGTTAACCGCTCGTGTTATGATGCTCATTACATGTTCCATTTTCAAGGCTTTGCCACACAACGATTCCTGGTGTATGATGCAGTGATAAGCTGTCAGCTCACTTGTGACGTTTTCATCCTGCATCTTCTCTCGGATCCTCCCCACCAATCCACTCTTTTGACCGCACATCGCAGGCGCTCCATCTGTTGTCAATCCAACAAGTTTATCCCACGGCAGCCCCATTTTATCTACACATCTGGACACCTCTTCAAAGAGATCTTTCCCCGTAGTTGTGCCATGCATTGAGTGTAATCCAAAAAACTCTTCTGTTACGCACAGGCTTGAGTCCACTCCACGGATGAAAATTGACAGCTGGGCAGTATCAGAAGTGTCGGTGCTCTCATCCACAGCAAGGGAGTACGCGATGAAAGCTTTTCCCTTTCCCACAAGCTGTTGTTGGAGATTGGCAGCAAGGTGACGAACACGGTCAGCAACGGTGTCTCGGCTCAGGCTCACATTTAAAAATGCTTGCCTTTTTTCTGGGCACACGGCGTCGCAAACTTTAATCATGCAGTTTTTGACAAATTCCCCCTCGGTAAAGGGCCGGGATGATTTTGCAATCTCTGCTGCCACAATAAAACTGGCCTTAACAGCAGCCGCGCTTTGTGATTTGACTTTAGTGAACATAGCCTGCTGTGACACCAGACTTCTTTTTAATTCTTCTACCTTCTGTAGCCTTTGTGTCGTGTCCAGATGCTTGTATTTGTCGTGGTGCTTCGTTTCATAGTGTCTTTTTATGTTGTATTCTTTCATTACAGCCACACTGTCTCCGCACAGAAGACACACAGCTTTGCCCTTTACATCCGCGAACATGTACTGTGCCTCCCACCTGTCTTGAAAACCCCTGTTTTCAAAGTCCACCTTTCGTTTAGCCATTTTGTGGGGAGAGGGATGAAAGTTGACAGAAGTGCTGATGAACGAGTGGGGGGCGATTTCGCGGGCCTGTGATTGACGTGCCGACGCACGGGCAGTGCATTATGGGATTTGTAGTATTATGGTGGCGCGTATGATATACCAGCGGGCCAGCTCTAATAGTAAATAGATTTTGTCATGCGGGCCAAAGATAATTCATTCATGGGCCGGATGTGGCCCGCGGGCCTTGAGTTTGACACATGTGATCTAAGGGCCATAGTGGGCCGGGGCTGATATGGGGCAGCAGGTAAGCACAATAGCATGTGTTCCATATTCAGAGGGGGGTGAAAGGGGTACGGAAAGTTTGACACTTTACTCCAGACGACCCAAGAACAAAAAGATTGGGATCGGACGGTGGTAAAAAAATGTTTATGATCAGAATTCTGAGAACCAGAATTCGTCTGGTTCTCAGACGTTCAAAGGCACGCAGTCACTTCTTTTACTCTCACAAAACTCACACAGCGCATTCATCTCAACTCTTCCACATCCTCTTCCACATCCACCACTTCGACATCAACCTCCACTTCCCAGGTCCTCTCCTATTTATTTAAGAAATATAAATACATCGAAATCAATCTGAACTCAACTCAACAAAGTATCGTAACGTGTACAATGATGCCTGAAAAATTAGCATAGAGAATCGTACTGGTCCACGCCGGGTAAAACAGCAGTGCTACAGTTATGGCACAGTCTGCTGAAAGTCTAAAACATTAAAAGACATGTCAAGTTGTGAACTGTGCCTAACATGTCTACAGGTCAACTGCAGTATTACATATTGTTGAAGGTGGTTATGTTTCAGAGCTCCCCTTTTTTTTTTTTTTTTTTTTTTTTTTTTAAATGGTGTTTTTATAAATCGTCTTTAATTCGACAACAGGATGCGGAAGTTCGAGGATCGGATGATTTGGCAGCACTCGCTACAGAGCAGTCATCATGAGATGCTTTTTGGAAGGCAGATGAGAACATTTTGGAAGGTAGGTAACGAGCAAAAGACTAGTTCATTAATTCAGATGAATGTTCGTGAAATCAGCGATTCGCTGACGATTTTCAGACCGTGGGCCAACATGGTACGTATGGATCCGGTCGGGGGTCCTGCCAAATGATGTGCTCACATCGTAAACAAAAATAAAATCGCGATGCGAGTAGACGCAGAATGTAAAGGCAAACATATGAAGTGGTTCCATTTTAAACCATTAGTAGTGTAGCTTTTTGCTCTGTCGCTTGATATTTGGGTTTGCTTAGACGTGACATTATACAGGTCACATGGTGGCTAACAAGGGAATAGTGCATAAGCAACAGTGACAGGAATTTTTACATAAATAAAACAAAACTAGGAGTTGTAATATATTATGAGGCTGGGCATGCTGCTATTTGTATGCAGGTGTTAATTAATGAATCATCTTGCAACAAGAATCAGAGTAGTTTTGAAAACAACACATTTGTTTCCAGGCTTTATTTGTTGTATTGTTATGCTGTTATTTTATTTTCTCCAAATAAATCCCAGCTGACAGCTCTTCTCTTCACTAAACTTTAATTGTGAATCCACTTCTGGCCTCATACTTTAACACTTCTCTCTCCACTGTTGAATTCACAGCCAGATCAAAACGCAATTCTTCATCGGCCAATTTCCCTGACACCTTCCTTTTTATTTGCCCAACTCCAGAGTTCTCTACATGCCCATAAGACTGACACATATTGTGTTTTGATCAATAAATAACCATATAATTGAATACCACTGCATCCCAAATGAAGCCCTCATTTAGCAAGCTCCAGTAAACAGGTTAGCTTCTCCAAGCTGACATTTCCAGAAACCCAAACACATTCTGGGGCAGAGAGGAGAGAACACACACACACACACACACACATATACACACACACATGCAAACAAGCACACACACACACATGCAAACACGCACAGACACACATTCACATGCACGCACACGCACACAATCTTCGTCTCCACCTCTTTTTTTTATTATCTTCCCTCAATATGGAGCAATCGGCAACCAATAAATTATTCCGGGCATCTCTAAAGTCATTACACATTTATTCTGATCTTGATATTCACAACTTGGCACACAATGCGTTTTCTCAAGATGCATGGTAATTCCTCGGTGCGGGGCAAAGTTATGATTCATTTGGCCGATGACAGCATAATACCGAGACGTCAAAATCCATTAAACTGTTCAATGTTTCGGAACCTATTTTTAGATCCAATTGAGATTTAGCTGATAAACAGTCAGGTATGTTTACCTCACCTTTAGAAAGAGTGTGTTATGGCTCCAATTAATTTGTTATTCCTGTCACTAACAGCGTTGTCTGAGTCAAGCCTGTCACAGTGCATTGGTGCCTCGCTTCCCATAGAATGGCACTTCATTTCGCCACGCGAGACTTCCATAACTATACTAATTTCGGAGGTGGCCATTTTATTTAGAACAGAATAGAATGGAATAGAACTGTATTTATCCCGAAGGAAATTCTTGTGCCAGGTTACATAGCGATACGGTACAATAAAAGAATATGGGAAACAACAATGATAAAAATAAACTAGCGGATTTACAAATTTACAGTTAAAATATACAAATATGGAGGCAAGGTAAGATATTCTGACGGCGAAACAATTTGGCATTATTGAAGTGAAATATTATTGGACATGACATTAAGAATATTGCACATGATGATGAGAGGACATGAGAGGTAGTGTTATAGATAATATTTATAGACAGCATGATGATAATAATAATATAGCACATGAAAGAGTATTGCACATGATGTTGGACAGTAATATTAACTAGAAAAATTCCAGGGAAATTTTGAGGGTGCCTGCTAAGCAAGCAATAAAACACACACACACACAACACACAGAGATGTGTAGGAGAGGAGTAGAGAGATACACGTATGTACTTTGAAGTAATGTTTCATGAGCAATACCTAAAAATAAAACTGTACTTTTGTATTAGCAAGGTCTTGATCTTAAATCAACAATTAGGTCTACATACACAAAGCACACACACAGCATAAACACAACATAAAATACATAGGCCTGTACTCAAAAACACACACACACACAGTATACAGACAAAAAATAGATTGTGTGTTATATGAAATGACGGCCACACCCCTTCTCACACGTGTGTGGGGGCGTGGCTATGGCGTCATCTCCATAGCCACGCCCCTTCTGTGTGCACGACGAGGGGGCGTGGCTATGGCGGGGGCCTATACTCAAAAACACACACACACACACACACAGCATAAACGCCCCCTAAACACACGTGTGTGTGTGTCTCTGTGTTTGGCGAGGGGGCGTGGCCCCTTCTGTATGAGCGACGAGGGGGCGTGGCTATGGCGTCACCACCATTGGCGCGACGAGGGGGCGTGGCTATGGCGTCACCGCCATTGACACCATTTTGATTGGCGCCATTTTGGCGTCTATAAATATTACACCACCACACGCCATTACGCCAAACACAGACGCCATTTTGACACCATTTTGATTGGCACCATTTTGGCACAACATAAAACACAACATAAAATACATAGGCCTATACTCAAAAACACACACACACACACACAGCATAAACGCCCCCTAAACACACGTGTGTCTCTCTGTGTTTGGCGAGGGGGCGTGGCTACGGCATCACCGCCATAGCCACGCCCCTTCTGTGTGCGCGATGAGGGGGCGTGGCTTTGGCGTCGCCGCCATTGGCGCGACGAGGGGTGTGTGTGTGTGTGCGTGTGTGTGTCCACACATAAACAAGCGGGACAAAAACTGCTTAGTCATTGTCATGCAATTTAATGAGCTAATACGGTTTGGACCCCTCTCATTTCGAGGCTCATAAATCAATAAGTATAAGTCCCTTTGTTTCCATAGTTACATATATGTGACCGTCACGAGTGTAGCTACATTTTGATGTATAGATTACGTATGTGGAGTTAATATTGTGGGCGGGATGGCAGTTTTAAAATGGCGTGATCAGTGGTGAAATCCGTCTGTTGCAGGAGGGTGACAGCTTGAAACTGCGTGAAAATACGGGCTTTGGGCTCTGCAATGATGTTACTTCTAGGCTCATAAATCCAAAAGTATAAGTCTGTTTGTTTCCATAGTTACATATATGTGACCGTCACGAGTGTAGCTACATTTTGATGTATAGATTACGTATGTGGAGTTAATATTGTGGGCGGGATGGCAGTTTTAAAAATAGATTGTGGGTTTTTTTTTCGTCTGCTCCACGCTCTAACGTGACGTCACCCGCTCTGAGCGGCGCAATACACACCCATGTTAAACTGTCTGAGGAGCTGAAAAATCAATTAAGTCTGAACTGTAATTGTGTCAAAAGTATGAATGTTATGAAAATTGTGAAATCATGTGTGAATTCATCCAAGTTTCCTGAACGTTTTAATGTTTGAATGGAGTTTCTACCTGAATGTATGACTGAATGGGAAGAGGTTGAATATGAGTGGTTTTGGACACATTTTGAACACTCACCCCCATTCATTTCAATGGGGCAAAAATGCTGTTAAATGTTGAATATTTCGGAAAGTAATAATGGTATGTACAAACAAAGTAGTAGCACTCGATTCCCGGTCAAGGCGCACGTTTTGATGTATTTTTTGCGTGTGTGCTGGCAACGCTGCGAGACTAGTTCCGCGCCGAAATAACGGCGGAAGAATAATAATAAAAAAAAAGATAAGTATGCAGGAGAGTAATAGTGTGCTTTGCATTGCAAAGGCACCCTAACTAGAAAAATTCCAGGGAAATTTTGAGGGTGCCTACTAAGCAAGCAATAACACACACACACACACACACACACACACACACACACACACACACAGATGTGTAGGAGAGGAGTAGAGAGATACACGTATGTACTTTGAAGTAATGTTTCATGAGCAATACCTAAAAATAAAATTGTACTTTTGTATTAGCAAGGTCATTACTAGGTCTTGATCTTAAATCAACAATTAGGTCTACATACACAAAGCACACACACAGCATAAACACAACATAAAATACATAGGCCTGTACTCAAAAACACACACACACACACAGTATACAGACAAAAAATAGATTGTGTGTTATATGAAATGACGGCCACACCCCTTCTCACACGTGTGTGGGGGCGTGGCTATGGCGTCACCTCCATAGCCACGCCCCTTCTGTGTGCACGACGAGGGGGCGTGGCTATGGCGGGGGCCTATACTCAAAACACACACACACACACACACACAGCATAAACGCCCCCTAAACACACGTGTGTGTGTCTCTGTGTTTGGCGAGGGGGCGTGGCCCCTTCTGTATGAGCGACGAGGGGGCGTGGCTATGGCGTCACCGCCATTGGCGCGACGAGGGGGCGTGGCTATGGCGTCACCGCCATTGACACCATTTTGATTGGCGCCATTTTGGCGTCTATAAATATTACACCACCACACGCCATTACGCCAAACACAGACGCCATTTTGACACCATTTTGATTGGCACCATTTTGGCACAACATAAAACACAACATAAAATACATAGGCCTATACTCAAAAACACACACACACACACACAGCATAAACGCCCCCTAAACACACGTGTGTCTCTCTGTGTTTGGCGAGGGGGCGTGGCTACGGCATCACCGCCATAGCCACGCCCCTTCTGTGTGCGCGACGAGGGGGCGTGGCTTTGGCGTCACCGCCATTGGCGCGACGAGGGGTGTGTGTGTGTGTGCGTGTCCACACAACAAGCGGGACAAAAACTGCTTAGTCATTGTTGTCATGTAATTTGATGAGCTGATTCGGTAGGGGCACCTGTCATTTCGAGGCTCATAAATCAAAAAGTATAAGTCCCTTTGTTTCCATAGTTACATATATGTGACCGTCACGAGTGTAGCTACATTTTGATGTATAGATTACGTATGTGGAGTTAATATTGTGGGCGGGATGGCAGTTTTAAAAATAGATTGTGGGTTTTTTTTTCGTCTGCTCCACGCTCTAACGTGACGTCACCCGCTCTGACCCGGCGCAATACACACCCATGTTAAACTGTCTGAGGAGCTGAAAAATCAATTAAGTCTGAACTGTAATTGTGTCAAAAGTATGAATGTTATGAAAATTGTGAAATCATGTGTGAATTCATCCAAGTTTCCTGAACGTTTTAATGTTTGAATGGAGTTTCTACCTGAATGTATGACTGAATGGGAAGAGGTTGAATATGAGTGGTTTTGGACACATTTTGAACACTCACCCCCATTCATTTCAATGGGGCAAAAATGCTGTTAAATGTTGAATATTTCGGAAAGTAATAATGGTATGTACAAACAAATTAGTAGCACTCGATTCCCGGTCAAGGCGCACGTTTTGATGTATTTTTTGCGTGTGTGCTGGCAACGCTGTGAGACTAGTAGCGCGCCGAAATAACGGCGGAAGAATAATAAAAAAGATAAGTATGATGGAGAGTAATAGTGTGCTTTGCATTGCAAAGGCACCCTAACTAGAAAAATTCCAGGGAAATTTTGAGGGTGCCTACTAAGCAAGCAATAACACACACACACAGTATACAGACCAAAAAAATAGATTGTGTGTTATATGAAATTACAGTCACACCCCTTCTCGGGGGAAAGCATATACGGTAATGCTAAAACAGTATTACTCACATTTAGACCAATCCATCGCAGTGTTTCCCCAATCTTTGTACTGGAATAGATCAAATAATAGAACTGGCAACAAAGAAAATTGATCAGTAACACCAACACATATGGTCAACACAAAGCAGTTTCATAAAGTTAGTAGTATAAAGTTAGACAGAAAATGGCCTGGTTTAGTTTAAAGCTCACTCACCACGTCAAGGTACAGGCCAAGAGTGAGATGTTAGTATCAGGTTTGAAAAAAGCTATGTTTTGTTTACAAAATCATAGACCCCTGGAATGTACCCGCAAAAATCAGGGGATTTGTAGATGGACAAATACACATTGTTAGTACACATACTGTACATATTAACATAGATAAACAGAGATTATTGTACATACAGCGATTGAGAGACAAAGAAATGATCTGGGAAGAACACAAAGTAATATATACACAAGGTTGTGGAAATTGCATCAAAAAGCAAGAGACAACTTCTCACGTTGAGCACACGAGTTCGTGTGTCGTTTAATTTGAATCGTGAAACTCGAACTACAAAGATGGCGCTGCCCCGGAACCAAAACAAGCATGGGGCTCTACGTCATCACACACACAGATTAGTTAAAGGGACCACGATCCCGAAACAGTCAAACTTGCATGCATAACACATAACATTAAACAACTGCATGAAATAACAGTGTGTAGAACCACACTAGAGAACAAGGGTGAATTATGTCACATTCACTACAAGGTTTTAAATGTAATATGTTTTCAACTATATACAGTATAAAACAAACTGTCTCCACACCTGCACATGACAATTGGAACATATCAATATCAACATATATACATATGCTTCTTTTTAAAATTGTATTAGTTCTTAAAAATTCACTCACTCACTCACACTCTCTCACGACCAATCAGGGGATTTGTAGATTGACAAATACACATTGTTAGTACACATACTGTACATGTTAACATAGATATCAACAGAAACTATTGGACATACAGCCATTGAGAGGCAAAGTAAGTAACTGGGAAGAACACAAAGTAATATATACACATGGTTTGAAATGTAATACGTTTTCAACTATATATAAAAAGAAACTGTCTCCACACCTGCATATGACAATTGGAACATATCAATATCAACATATATACATATGCTCATAACGAAGTCAAAATACAGTATACCGGAATGTGATAACTGTAGTAAGTTTGCAGTACACCTGATTGAAGGCATGTTTCTGGTTGTGATATGTAAATGTGATCAATCAGTGTCTGCTTTTCAGTCGTTGCAGCGGAGACAAGCTGCCTATAGCCTCTGGACTGAAACAACTCCTGTATGGCTTTCTTCCCTCTTGAGAGCAGGTCTTCATTGAAGTCGCCACAAACGACGACAGGCTGCCAATCCATAATCTCCAAGGAGTCCAAGAGGCTTTGCATGTTTGGAAGAAACATGTCAAGACTGAAATTTGGTGGTCTGTACACAGTGGCTATCAAGGCTCTGACTGGGGACTCAACTTTCACAACTGAAAATTCAAGATCCGTCACATTGTGAAAGTATCTCCGAGTCTCTGCTTGAAGACTGCTTGAACAGGATTAGAACTAAGAAGAAGACGGATCCTCTCGGCGTCGACGACACAGCTCTGCTCACACAGGCTGTCGTTGAAATCAAAGATTGTCCGCTTGATGCCCTTCATATCTTTGCCACAAACAAAGAGGTTGATGCGCACAATGCTGCAACTGTAACTGCCCTGCACTTACAAGTTGTAAACATTCCAGCAGAGGACTACAGAAAAGACCCCCGAACAGGAGGAATGGTCATCGTGACTGATCTCAAGGGCAACAAAAGGGATTTACCGGACAACATACAAGCTGCTCAGGGAGCACGGGTCATGGTGACTAGGAATCTGGATACCGAGGACGGTATTGTAAATGGGACTTTTGGAACAATCGCCAACATCGTTATCACCACTGAATATGGACCAACGGCGGTGAAGCTGATTGGACTGGAATTGGATAATCCCACAGCAGGTCAGAAATTCCGCAGGAAGATTCAAGGGGCAACGGATAACTTGGTGTACATCGAAAGGTTTGAGGAAAAAATGAGCAAAAGAGGAGTGGTTCGACGGCAGTTCCCAATGAAACTGGCCTTTGGATGTACAGCTCACAAAGTGCAAGGCATGACTATGAAGTCTGCAGTGGTGTGTCTGAAACGTGTTTTTGAATCTGGAATGGCCTATGTCGCCCTAAGCCGGACAACCTCACTTGCAGGACTAAGGATCATCGACTTTGAAGAAAAGAAGATTTATGCTGATCCGAACATCACGACAGCAATGGAGAATATGAGTCACGCTTCATTCCGGAGTACAAGACCACTGTTGCACTTTGTGAAATCAGCAGAGCACACCGGTCCAACATTGACCATCATCCATCACAATGCAGAAGGACTTCCAACGCACATTGAGGACTTGAAATCTCACCACGAACTCAGACTTGCCGACGTTTTATGCATCACCGAAACCCATTTGTCGGGATCATTTGTTTCCCCAAAGTTCCAGTTGGAGGGATATCAGATGTTTGTGCGCAACAGACACGTGTCATACACAAACAGAGTGGACATGGCTACAAAAGATGGAGGTGGAGTTGCGGTGTACTGCAGGAGNACACACACACACACACACACACACAGATGTGTAGGAGAGGAGTAGAGACGCAGATGTGTAGGATAGGAGTAGAGACACAGATTGTGAGGAGAGGGAGTAGAGAGCATACACGTATGTACTTTGAAGTAATGTTTCATTAGCACACTAACAATACCTAAAAATAAAACTGTACTTTTGTATTAACAAGGTCATTATTAGGTCTTGATCTTAAATCAAGAATTAGGCCTACATACACAAAGCACACACACAGCATAAACACAACATAAAATACATAGGCCTATACTCAAAAACACACACACACACACACACACAGTATACAGACAAAAAAATAGATTGTGTGTTATATGAAATTACGGCCACACCCCTTCTCGGGGGAAAGCATATACGGTAATGCTAAAATAGTATTACTCACATTTAGACCAATCCATCGCAGTGTTTCCCCAATCTTTGTACTGGAATAGATCAAATAATAGAACTGGCAACAAAGAAAATTGATCAGTAACACCAACACATATGGTCAACACAAAGCAGTTTCATAAAGTTAGTAGTATAAAGTTAGACAGAAAATGGCCTGGTTTAGTTTAAAGCTCACTCACCACGTCAAGGTACAGGCCAAGAGTGAGATGTTAGTATCAGGTTTTGAAAAAAGCTATGTTTTGTTTACAAAACCATAGACCCCTGGAATGTACCCGCAAAAATCAGGGGATTTGTAGATGGACAAAAACACATTGTTAGTACACATACTGTACATTGTTAACATGAGATATCAACAGAGATTATTGTACATACAGCCATTGAGAGACAAAGAAATTATCTGGGAAGAACACAAAGTAATATATACACAAGGTTTTAAATGTAATATGTTTCAACTATATACAGCTATAAAACAAACTGTTCTCCCACAACCTGCACATACAATTGGAACATATCAATATCAACATATATACATATGCTTCTTTTTAAAATTGTATTAGTTCTTAAAAATTCACTCACTCACTCACACTCTCTCACGACCAATCAGGGATTTGTAGATTGACAAATACACATTGTTAGTACACATACTGTACATGTTAACATAGATATCAACAGAAACTATTGGACATACAGCCATTGAGAGGCAAAGTAAGTTAACTGGGAAGACACAAAGTAATATATACACATGGTTTGAAATGTAATACGTTTTCAACTATATACAGTATAAAAGAAACTGTCTCCACACCTGCATATGACAATTGGAACATATCAATATCAACATATATACATATGCTCATAACGAAGTCAAAATACAGTATACCGGAATGTGATAACTGTAGTAAGTTTGCAGTACACCTGATTGAAGGCATGTTTCTGGTTGTGATATGTAAATGTGATCAATCAGTGTCTGCTTTTCAGTCGTTGCAGCGGAGACAAGCTGCCTATAGCCTCTGGACTGAAACAACTCCTGTATGGCTTTCTTCCCTCTTGAGAGCAGGTCTTCATTGAAGTCGCCACAAACGACGACAGGCTGCCAATCCATAATCTCCAAGGAGTCCAAGAGGCTTTGCATGTTTGGAAGAAACATGTCAAGACTGAAATTTGGTGGTCTGTACACAGTGGCTATCAAGGCTCTGACTGGGGACTCAACTTTCACAACTGAAAATTCAAGATCCGTCACATTGTGAAAGTATCTCCGAGTCTCTGCTTGAAGACTGCTCCTGCAGTACACCGCAACTCCACCTCCATCTTTTGTAGCCATGTCCACTCTGTTTGTGTATGACACGTGTCTGTTGCGCACAAACATCTGATATCCCTCCAACTGGAACTTTGGGGAAACAAATGATCCCGACAAATGGGTTTCGGTGATGCATAAAACGTCGGCAAGTCTGAGTTCGTGGTGAGATTTCAAGTCCTCAATGTGCGTTGGAAGTCCTTCTGCATTGTGATGGATGATGGTCAATGTTGGACCGGTGTGCTCTGCTGATTTCACAAAGTGCAACAGTGGTCTTGTACTCCGGAATGAAGCGTGACTCATATTCTCCATTGCTGTCGTGATGTTCGGATCAGCATAAATCTTCTTTTCTTCAAAGTCGATGATCCTTAGTCCTGCAAGTGAGGTTGTCCGGCTTAGGGCGACATAGGCCATTCCAGATTCAAAAACACGTTTCAGACACACCACTGCAGACTTCATAGTCATGCCTTGCACTTTGTGAGCTGTACATCCAAAGGCCAGTTTCATTGGGAACTGCCGTCGAACCACTCCTCTTTTGCTCATTTTTTCCTCAAACCTTTCGATGTACACCAAGTTATCCGTTGCCCCTTGAATCTTCCTGCGGAATTTCTGACCTGCTGTGGGATTATCCAATTCCAGTCCAATCAGCTTCACCGCCGTTGGTCCATATTCAGTGGTGATAACGATGTTGGCGATTGTTCCAAAAGTCCCATTTACAATACCGTCCTCGGTATCCAGATTCCTAGTCACCATGACCCGTGCTCCCTGAGCAGCTTGTATGTTGTCCGGTAAATCCCTTTTGTTGCCCTTGAGATCAGTCACGATGACCATTCCTCCTGTTCGGGGGTCTTTTCTGTAGTCCTCTGCTGGAATGTTTACAACTTGTAAGTGCAGGGCAGTTACAGTTGCAGCATTGTGCGCATCAACCTCTTTGTTTGTGGCAAAGATATGAAGGGCATCAAGCGGACAATCTTTGATTTCAACGACAGCCTGTGTGAGCAGAGCTGTGTCGTCGACGCCGAGAGGATCCGTCTTCTTCTTAGTTCTAATCCTGTTCAAGAGTTCGGCGAAAGTATGATCGTCTTTCTGCCGCATGATCTCTGTAAGGTTGACCATCTGGAAATCTTGCCAGAGATCAAGCACATCGTCCTCACAAACGCAGAGCTGTTTGGCTTTACCAATGGGTGGCAGCTGGTAGAAGTCTCCAACTGCAAGGACAGACATCCCTCCAAATGGTTTCCTGTTGCCTTTGATTTGCTGGAATCTCCAGTGGACATAAGCAAAGAGCTCCTTAGAGACCATGGATATCTCGTCGATAATCAAAATCTCTGCATTGGACAGTGCTGCTCTCACTTCGTCCAGTGCATTTCCAAGTCCTTGATACGGTGGTCTCAAATTTCTCGGTAGCTTCAAGATGGAGTGCAGGGTTTTTCCAGAGATGTTGAAAGCTGCAGTGCCAGTGAATGCCGTCAGCAGCACTGCAGGCTGGGACATGTCCGCTTCATCGCGAAACCTGGGAAGTTGGCGCAGAATCTTGGTAGCCTCCTGATAGACGCACTTAATGACATGGGATTTGCCACAGCCGGCTCCCCCAGAGATAAAGTAAAAGAAGGGTTCAGGATTGTGACCCCAGACACGCTTCAAACACCACTCACGCACGGTGTAGAAAACAGACGCTTGCGTTTCGTTGAGGCTTCGGTACATATTCCTCACAAAGTCCGGGCTCAATTTCGGTGCCTCAATCGTTGCCAATGCTCCACTGTACTGACCGTGGACTTGGTAATCCGGAATCTGGTCTTGTTCTTCCTGCTCATTGGGGGGGTCTATAACTTCTCGCTGAGCGACACACTCCAAACGATCCACTTCAACCTCTGGTGCAAAAGTGTTCCACGCATTGAGAACTGGCCCTTGTTTTTCAATCCGTTTCAGTGCTTTCTCAATTTCTTTCCCTTGTCCTTCGTATCGTTTCCTGTTCAAGTCCACATATGCTTTTACTCTCCCTCCATGGCCACGGTTGTAGAACTCCTCATATGTTGGATGGTATTCGCTTTGCAGTTGGTCATCCGTTCTGTGTGGGAAATACAATTTTAACAGCCGTCTGTAAAACTTTTCCGGTTTCTTTTTCTCAGAGAACCGAGTAAATCGGATGATGGCAGATTTTCCCTTAGTTCTTCTCTGAATAAATCCTTTGTCGTTCTGGAGGGGAATGGCATTCTCTCCTTCAGTTTGCCGGCCGTAGAGAACCCTCCAGTCCGATGCAAATTCAGCCAGACACATAGCAAAAAAACTCGCGCGTTGCAGGTCTGTGTTCATACTTCTCGGGCAATCCTGACATCCACACATTCTCTTCGTCTGGGGCCATGTTCTTCAGTCTGCTCAGGGGGAGACTCATTTTCAGACCATCCTCATCAGTCTGTATGAAAATGACTGTACGCGTGCACTTTTTAAGTGGTAGGCTGCATACCCGTGCCACAGACTCCTGAGCGCTGACCTCTCTGTGTTTAGCGTATGCCTGCATGATCTGCTTCATTTCATCCCGTTGGTTGACATTTGATTTCTTCACGTCACGAATGACCGAGTTAAGGAACTCGGTCATCTCATGTTCCGGTTTGGACACGTACGACATCATGTACATGATACAACTGAACTCGTCAAGAATAAACTGGATGTCCATGTTAGCGTTCCACGCTCGCAGCAGATCAGGGTTGTATCCGTTTACCCAGCAGTCCTGGGGCTCACGCTTCATCATGACGACCATTCCACAGGTGAGGGCCTTGACATATTTCTGGTATTCTTCACGGGTCATCTTACATTTCTCCAGCAAGTCTGACAAATCCTCGAATGAGGCATTTGCGTCCATGAGAAGCTCTCTCACCGGTTTCAGCTTTTCCTTAGCCTCCCTTTGTTTCTTTTCAATGAATCTCTTCTTGGACTTTTTTGAATCGTTGTCTTTCCCACATTTTTTCTGGCCATCATCTTTTTCTTCATCATCTTCGTCGTCCCAGGGTACAGAGGCGATGATTGTTTCCTCCATGGGTAGCTTTGGGAACCCAAATCTGCATGATACATTTCCTTTCCTGCACGTTTTTGAGTGATTTCGGCTGTGAACTTGAACCTCTGACACAATTTTGTGGAGCTCGGGGTCTGCTTTCTCGTCAGGCATCTGGCAGGTTATGTAGCGGTCGATGAACCTGATAACATGTGGACAGTCCTCGGGATCCTCAACCTCAGGCGCATCTTCAATCCAAACCACCATATGAATATGAGGACTTCCTCTGGCTTGAAACTCCACCCGAAAAAAGTAATCTTCCACTGGACCGATGGGCTGTGCAGGTGACAGGATAAGATCTGTCATGAGCGCATCCACTCTCTTCTCAAACATGCGCATGACAGTGACTGGGTTGCTCCGGAGAATCTCGCATTTTTCATTCCAGTCAAGCCCTGAAAAGTCCCCTTTCTCACCTTGTTGAGCTTTTATGACCTCAATGAATTCAGGCCA
>PIJE02002666.1:40499-42517 GCA_002895965.2 Coryphaenoides rupestris
ATTTATAGTCTTTACAGCGAAATCAGCAGGTTATTTTTTTCTTTTTTGGAATATTATTCAATTTTTTTTATATACAATAATCAAGTGGGCATATTAATAAGGCATATCAAGTCGGCATAGCAACAATATCGAGATGGGGATAACGGTCAAATGAGGCTATACTATCCCTACTCGCTTTTTCACCTTTAGAACGCCCTAACCATACTGAGTATACACACTGTTCCATAACGTTACTACACAAGGAGTACCTGCTCTTACATCGCTTATTGCACAGTAATCACGTGTGTGTTTACACTGTAATAGGATACATACGGTCATGTGACATGTAACCCCAAACGTGTTTTCGCAAGCATATTTTTCAGCCTTTTGTTTAATCTGCCGCGAAGCAGCCGCAGCCGGCCGTGCCCTTTGGTAATAAGGTCACATGATCTTAATGGAGGGCCACGGTGAACACAATTAAGGAGACAGGTGCGGCGGCAGTCATCATGGCGACGCGTGCAAATCAATTTCTTTGTTGTAACTTGTTTTTTTGTATGTGTCGTTTGCTGGCAGTGTAATAAAACACACACGTTCTGTTTCTCACTGCAGGGCTCAATCGTACCCTTTGTGAAACCTCAAGGTGTGTCACAGCTGATCCAAAAAGGAACGTATCAAAAGCACCTTTCTTTGAGACGTAATTTCTGTGGATATGAGTGTGTTAACATCTTTTTTTGTATTTTCTCCGGTGCAGTAGCGTTGAAAAGGTCATTTTGGTTTCAGTTTATGTGCGGGGAAATACGATTAGTCATCTGATTCTCTTCTTCATTTCTTTCACCCTTCTCTCACAGTTGTTTTTGTCATGACATTTGCAAGGAATCCAGGGACTTAGGTTAACAGTTATTAAAATATCTATATCTCATTTAAATATGTCATGCTCATATCTAAGGCTTCTTTGTTGAATTTCCTTCCTTTTCATATTTATTTCAAACCATTGTTTAATATTGTTTGTTCCACACAAAAGGTCTTCATTTTTTTTCGGTTATTTATCGATACTTGTTGTTGTACCCTGAATCAGTTAATGGCACAGATACTGCAGTCCACCAACTTGTGTATATATCTGGTAAATGCCCACCTAATATACATACTTTTCATAAATTAAAAATAAAATCAATATCATTTTAACTTGGTTGAAATGATATTAGCTTAAATGTGAGTTATACACAGATTCCTCCACGATAACATTGGACACATTTGTGGACTGGATAATGCCTGATATTCAAGCATTTCTGTAAAATTAATTACTGGATCTTTGAGCAAACGAGAAAACAAGCATCTTTGCTCTGGATTAATTCCTCAAACAGCACAACATGCCATGTTTGGTAAAAATGGAGTCCACCAAATTATTTGAAGACCCAAACGAGGAGTTTGTTTGCCAAAGCAATTTTTTTTTATGTTTTTTGTTTTTTTGCACACAAAAAATTAGCAGGACTTTTCCAGAGAAAGCCAAATGGACAAGAAGTCTACCGGGTTTAATGAACGAACATGAGTACAGACCTCTGGTGACACGTTCTGTGCATAAATATTCAGTCATGCTTACAAAATACAACACAGCAAGAAAACATTGGACCTCATTCTCGAACGCAGTTAAGAAAAAGGTAAGAAGAAATTTCTTCTAACTCCACTTACGAAGTTCCTGCGACAATTCTGGCATTCCTGAATGGTTTCTCATCTGGGATTGGTTGTTAGCTAAGAACAGGATTTAAGAACACGGAAAAGCAGTCGTAGCGACCTATTTGGAGTGCGTCCATGTTCTTAAGGGCTGAATTTGTGAGAAATCATTGGTGATTGCGTTCACATCAATTCTACAGACATCCTCGGATGTAAATAATTATAATAATAATAAATACGAGAATATTTGTATCATTAACAATTACGTTTCACATGCATAGTCATGATTCTACGAGGCATCGTGATGTCCTAAAATAAATACACACGAACACTGCAAATGGCAGTAAATTGAAATACCGTATTTTTCGGAC
>PIJE02002667.1:0-43563 GCA_002895965.2 Coryphaenoides rupestris
TTTAGTTAATAGTAATGTTAACATAGTTATCTATTTAAGTTCTATATAGTTAATATAGTTAACATAGTTATCTCTTTAGTTATATAGTTTATATAGTTAACCTAGTTAATCTATAGTTTTATAGTATAACTTAGTATAGTTTATTAGTTAACATAGTAGTTATCTATTTAGTTCTATATAGTATATATAGTTAACTAGTTTATTCGTTATTTAGTTCTATATGTATATAGTTACCTAGTTATCTATTTAGTTCTATATTATAGTTATATAGTTTAACACTAGTTATCTATTTAGTTCTATATAGTTATATAGTTAACATAGTTATCTATTTAGTTCTATATAGTTATATAGTTAACATAGTTATCTATTTAGTTCTATATAGTATATTAGTTAACCTAGTTATCTATTTAGTTCTATATAGTTATATAGTTAACATAGTTATCTATTTAGTTCTATATAGTTATATAGTTAACCTAGTTATCTATTTAGTTCTATATAGTTATATAGTTAACATAGTTATCTATTTAGTTCTATATAGTTATATAGTTAACCTAGTTATCTATTTAGTTCTATATAGTTATATAGTTAACCTAGTTATCTATTTAGTTCTATATAGTTATATATATAACCTGCTGAACGTGTAAAGTCAGTGGATGTAAAAGTAGATTCTTGATGGAGGCTCCGGCTGAATGGACAACTTGTTGAGTACAGAGCTGCTAGTGTTGCTGCACCAGGTCACATGGTCCTCTGTACTGTAGAGGAACACAGTGCAGTACTAATACCTGCATGTACAGGTATTAGTACTGTACTGTAGAGGAACACAGTGCAGTACTAATACCTGCATGTACAGGTATTAGTACTGTACTGTAGAGGAACACAGTACAGTACTAATACCTGCATGTACAGGTATTAGTACTGTACTGTAGAGGAACACAGTGCAGTACTAATACCTGCATGTACAGGTATTAGTACTGTACTGTAGAGGAACACAGTACAGTACTAATACCTGCATGTACAGGTATTAGTACTGTACTGTGTTCCTCTACACAGTGGGGGAGGGTGGAGGTGAGGGAGGGTGGAGGTGAGGGTGGAGGTGAGACTGGTGGTCTTTGTTACCTCTGAGGTTCGAGGAGTTCACCAGCAAACACACCCATGTGTTTGCTGGTGAACTCCTCGAACCTCAGAGCTCCACCCCTCTGGCTACTCTAGGAAGGTAAACCGCAGACCGACGCGCCCAGAGTAAGGAATGAGGCCTCCCCGGTCTCCCCCCGGTCTCCCCCCCGGTCTCCCCCCCGGTCTCCCCCTGGTCTCCCCCTCCCCCCGGTCTCCCCCCCGGTCTCCCCCCCGGTCTCTCCCCGGTCTCCCCCCCGGTCTCCCCCCTGGTCTCTCCCCGGTCTCCCCCCCGGCCTCCCCCGGTCTCTCCCCGGTCTCCTCCCCGGTCTCCCCCCCGGTCTCTCCCCGGTCTCCCCCCCGGTCTCCCCGGTCTCCCCCCGGTCTCTCCCCGGTCTCCCCCGGTCTCCCCGGTCTTCCCCCCGGTCTCCCCGGTCTCCCCCCGGTCTCCCCCGGTCCCTCCCCGGTCTCTCCCCCGGTCTCCCCCGTCTCCCCGGTCTCCCCCCGGGTCCCGTCCCCCCCGGTCTCCCCCCGGTCTCTCCCCGGTCTTCCCCCCGGTCTTCCCCCCGGTCTCCCCCCGGTCTCCTCCCCGGTCTCTCCCCGGTCTCCCCCCCTGGTCTCCATCCTGTACAATTTGTTCTTGTCCACAAGTCACTTCATTATGTCATCAATAAAGTGACTTGTATTCCAGAGTAAAAATTCAAGTGTTTCATGTGAGTGAGAACAGGCTTCATGAGAAGAAGAAGAATCGGTTTGGTTATGTATTTATACTATATATTTATACTATATATTTATACTATATACTTATACTATATATTTATACTATATATTTATACTATATACTTATACTATATATTTATACTATATATAGCCGTGGTGGCAAAGGCCGCCGGTCTCCCCCCGGTCTCCCCCGGTCTCCCCCGGTCTCCCCCCGGTCTCCCCCCCGGTCTCCCCCCGGTCTCTCCCCGGTCTCCCCCCCGGTCTCCCCCCGGTCTCTCCCCGGTCTCCCCCCCGGTCTCCCCCCCGGTCTCCCCCCCGGTCTCTCCCCGGTCTTCCCCCCGGTCTCCCCCGGTCTTCCCCCCGGTCTCTCCCCGGTCTTCCCCCCGGTCTTCCCCCCGGTCTTCCCCCCGGTCTCTCCCCGGTCTTCCCCCCGGTCTTCCCCCCGGTCTTCCCCCCGGTCTCTCCCCGGTCTCCCCCCGGTCTCCCCCCCGGTCTTCCCCCCGGTCTCTCCCCGGTCTCCCCCCCGGTCTTCCCCCCGGTCTCTCCCCGGTCTCCCCCCCGGTCTTCCCCCCGGTCTCCCCCCCGGTCTCCTCCCCGGTCTCTCCCCGGTCTCCCCCCCTGGTCTCCATCCTGTACAATTTGTTCTTGTCCACAAGTCACTTCATTATGTCATCAATAAAGTGACTTGTATTCCAGAGTAAAAATTCAAGTGTTTCATGTGAGTGAGAACAGGCTTCATGAGAAGAAGAAGAATCGGTTTGGTTATGTATTTATACTATATATTTATACTATATATTTATACTATATACTTATACTATATATTTATACTATATATTTATACTATATATTTATACTATATATTTATACTATATATTTATACTATATATTTATACTATATATTTATACTATATATTTATACTATATACTTATACTATATATTTATACTATATATTTATACTATATACTTATACTATATATTTATACTATTTATACTATATACTTATACTATATATTTATACTATATATTTATACTATATATTTATACTATTTATACTATATACTTATACTATATATTTGGATCTGAGTCTGTTTTACATTTGTACAGTATATTTTTCTGAAGCACACATTTACCCGGTGACCTGCCCTCACTCGGTGACCTACACTCACCCGGTGACCTACACTCACCCGGTGACCTACACTCACCTGGTGACCTGCCCTCACCCGGTGACCTACCCTCACCCGGTGACCTGCCCTCACCCGGTGACCTACCCTCACCCGGTGACCTACCCTCACCCGGTGACCTGCCCTCACCTGGCCTGTAGCTGGTGTCTTGCAGGTGCTTGCGGGCCCATGGGCCGCTGAGGAGGCCTGCTGGCTTGTTGCTCATCAGGGGGGAGGAGCCTAAGAGGCTTGCAGGTTTGTGGGTGAAGGCCGGGGTGCAGCCGATGGCGCCAGCAATGCAGGTGCACTTGTAGAGTGGGCTGGGCTGGAAGGCCTCGCCGTTGTCGTAGTGGAGACCATTGAGATCACAGCCCACTGCCAGCATGTCTGTAAACACATGCCTGTTACATGGAACTCTCTGATGCAGACCACCTGGCCCTAGTCCTGTAGTTCAGACAGGGGCCCTATGGTTCAGACAGGGGCCCTATAGTTCAGACAGGGGCCCTATGGTTCAGACAGGGGCCCTATGGTTCAGACAGGGGCCTTATAATTCAGACAGGGGCCCTATGGTTCAGACAGGGCCCTATAGTTCAGACAGGGGCCCTATGGTTCAGACAGGGGCCCTATAGTTCAGACAGGGGCCACTCACAGGCGCAGACGCCCACTTGGAAGCTGGGCCGGTCGGCTGAGTAGTCGCAGTACAAGCCCTTGTGGGGGTCGCACACATCCCTCTCGTTGCACGTCCGGCCGATCTGCCGCGCGCAGCTCTTGCAGCAGCCGCAGCCGTCCAGCACGGCACTCACCCCCGGGGGACATGGGGCCCGGGGCCCACACCGGCACGGCCACTGGCACACCGGTCTCCGCTGGGCCCCATGCACACACTGCAGGGAGGAGAGGTTTTAGAATAGAGACCTTAACCCCAATCCTATGAGGTACAGTAGAGGCCCTAACTCTATAAGGTACAGTAGATACCCTAAAAGGTACAATAGAGACATTTAGTTTTGGGGCATTTGGCAGATACTTTTATCCAAAGAAACTTACAAAGAGTACACCACCATGCAAGGTAACAACCAACACTTCATGAGCAGGTAGGGTTAGGTGGTGTCTTGCTCAGGGACACCTCCACACTTAACTAGGAGGAGCAGGTAGGGTTAGGTGGTGTCTTGCTCAGGGACACCTCCACACTTAGCTAGGAGGAGCAGGTAGGGTTAGGTGGTGTCTTGCTCAGGGACACCTCCACACTTAGCTAGGAGGAGCAGGTAGGGTTAGGTGGTGTCTTGCTCAGGGACACCTCCACACTTAGCTAGGAGGAGCAGGTAGGGTTAGGTGGTGTCTTGCTCAGGGACACCTCCACACTTAGCTAGGAGGAGCCGGGTAGGGTTAGGTGGTGTCTTGCTCAGGGACACCTCCACACTTAGCTAGGAGGAGCGGGTAGGGTTAGGTGGTGTTCGTTGCTCAGGGACACCTCCACACTTAGCTAGGAGGAGCGGGTAGGGTTAGGTGGTGTCTTGCTCAGGGACACCTCCACACTTAGCTAGGAGGAGCGGGTAGGGTTAGGTGGTGTCTTGCTCAGGGACACCTCCACACTTAGCTAGGAGGAGCAGGTAGGGTTTAGGTGGCTGTCTTGCTCAGGGACACCTCCACACTTAACTAGGAGGAGCAGGTAGGTTAGGTGGTGTCTGCTCAGGGACACCTCCACACTTAGCTAGGAGGAGCAGGTAGGGTTAGGTGGTGTCTTGCTCAGGGACACCTCCACACTTAGCTAGGAGGAGCAGGTAGGGTTAGGTGGTGTCTTGCTCAGGGACACCTCCACACTTAACTAGGAGGAGCAGGTAGGGTTAGGTGGTGTCTTGCTCAGGGACACCTCCACACTTAGCTAGGAGGAGCAGGTAGGGTTAGGTGGTGTCTTGCTCAGGGACACCTCCACACTTAGCTAGGAGGAGCAGGTAGGGTTAGGTGGTGTCTTGCTCAGGGACACCTCCACACTTAGCTAGGAGGAGCAGGTAGGGTTAGGTGGTGTCTTGCTCAGGGACACCTCCACACTTAGCTAGGAGGAGCAGGTAGGGTTAGGTGGTGTCTTGCTCAGGGACACCTCCACACTTAGCTAGGAGGAGCGGGTAGGGTTAGGTGGTGTCTTGCTCAGGGACACCTCCACACTTAGCTAGGAGGAGCAGGTAGGGTTAGGTGGTGTCTTGCTCAGGGACACCTCCACACTTAGCTAGGAGGAGCAGGTAGGGTTAGGTGGTGTCTTGCTCAGGGACACCTCCACACTTAGCTAGGAGGAGCAGGTAGGGTTAGGTGGTGTCTTGCTCAGGGACACCTCCACACTTAGTTAGGAGGAGCAGGTAGGGTTAGGTGGTGTAACTAGGTACAGTAGAGACCAGTAGAGTGTAACTAGGTACAGAAGCACTACTGCTTGAGGAAAGATTAGTTATTACTGACCATTAGTTGTTATTAGTTATTATATATTGTAAGTTATAATAATACTAATAATGAAATGTTCTGAGAATAATACTGAAATTTTCTGAATAATGCACAAATATACTGTGAATAATGCTAAACTGATTCCTGTGCTCTTTTCTCATTCCAAGGGTCAAAGTTCATAGCAAAAATGTGGACCCTTTGTGCCAGGTTGACTAGTGAGCTCATGCACACTAAATACACACTACATACACACTACATACACACTACACACCAAATACACACAGTCCACGCTCCTCGGACGGTAACTTCCCTCAGAGCATTTCCCAACTGGAATCCAAACGAAGTTTGTTCATAAACAGAATGCGGGTCGTCCTAAATATAAAATGCTCAAATATATTTAATTTCACACTTCATACAAAATGTATGAAACAGATGTAGGTTGACCAGCCCAACCACCACTAAACAGTTCTACACTTAGATTGGTAGATAAGTTTAAACCAGTAAACAGTTTTATCACTTCGCTAGAGTTTATCGTTAGGTTTGGTGGCTCATAAAACTCTTTTAACTCTTAGATAGCGAGAGTTTATTGCTTAGACTTACGTGACATTCATTAGGTTTTAGTACTCAGCAGTAAACAGTTCTGTACTCTGTACTCTGTACTCTATACTCTATTCTCTATACTCTATACTCTGTACTCTGTACTCTGTACTCTATACTCTGTACTCTATACTCTATACTCTGTACTCTGTACTCTGTACTCTATACTCTGTACTCTATACTCTATACTCTGTACTCTGTACTCTGTACTCTATACTCTATACTCTATACTCTGTACTCTGTACTCTGTACTCTATACTCTGTACTCTATACTCTATACTCTATACTCTATTCTCTATACTCTGTACTCTATACTCTATACTCTATTCTCTATACTCTATACTCTACTCTATACTCTATACTCTATACTCTATACTCTGTACTCTGTACTCTATACTCTATACTCTGTACTCTGTACTCTGTACTCTATACTCTATACTCTGTACTCTGTACTCTATACTCTGTACTCTGTACTCTGTACTCTGTACTCAGGTTAGCAGGTTAAAACTCTTTTATCTTCTCTATATCGTTTGTAGTTTTAAAATGCTTACCTGCTGGACCAGGAGCAGCAGCAGTGATCTGCAGAGGAAGGACAGCATCTCTACTCCTGCAGGAGGAGGTCTGAGACTAGAGGAGGAGGAGGAGGAGGTCTGAGACTAGAAGAGGAGGAGGAGGTCTGAGACTAGAGGAGGAGGAGGAGGAGGAGGAGGAGGTCTGAGACTAGAGGAGGAGGAGGAGGTCTGAGACTAGAAGAGGAGGAGGAGGTCTGAGACTAGAGGAGGAGGTCTGAGACTAGAAGAGGAGGAGGAGGTCTGAGACTAGAGGAGGAGGAGGTCTGAGACTAGAGGAGGAGGAGGTCTGAGACTAGAGGAGGAGGAGGAGGTCTGAGACTAGAGGAGGAGGAGGTCTGAGACTAGAGGAGGAGGTCTGAGACTAGAAGAGGAGGAGGAGGTCTGAGACTAGAGGAGGAGGAGGAGGTCTGAGACTAGAAGAGGAGGAGGAGGTCTGAGACTAGAGGAGGAGGTCTGAGACTAGAGGAGGAGGAGGAGGAGGTCTGAGACTAGAGGAGGAGGAGGAGGTCTGAGACTAGAAGAGGAGGAGGAGGTCTGAGACTAGAGGAGGAGGAGGAGGAGGAGGAGGTCTGAGACTAGAAGAGGAGGAGGAGGTCTGAGACTAGAGGAGGAGGAGGAGGTCTGAGACTAGAAGAGGAGGAGGAGGTCTGAGACTAGAAGAGGAGGAGGAGGTCTGAGACTAGAGGAGGAGGAGGAGGAGGTCTGAGACTAGAAGAGGAGGAGGAGGTCTGAGACTAGAGGAGGAGGGAGGAGGAGGTCTGAGACTAGAGGAGGAGGAGGTCTGAGACTAGAGGAGGAGGTCTGAGACTAGAAGAGGAGGAGGAGGTCTGAGACTAGAGGAGGAGGAGGAGGAGGAGGTCTGAGACTAGAAGAGGAGGAGGAGGTCATAGAGGAGGAGGATCTGAGAGGAGGAGGAGGTCTGAGACTAGAGGAGGAGGTCTGAGACTAGAGGAGGAGGAGGTCTGAGACTAGAGGAGGAGGAGGAGGAGGTCTGAGACTAGAGGAGGAGGAGGAGGTCTAGGTGGAGGAGGTCTGAGACTAAGAGGAGGAGGAGGAGGTCTGAGACTAGAGGAGGAGGAGGTCTGAGACTAGAGGAGGAGGAGGAGGGGAGGTGACTAGAGAGAGGAGGAGGAGGAGGTCTGAGACTAGAGGAGGAGGAGGAGGTCTGAGACTAGAGGAGGAGGTCTGAGACTAGAAGAGGAGGAGGAGGTCTGAGACTAGAGGAGGAGGAGGAGGTCTGAGACTAGAGGAGGAGGTCTGAGACTAGAGGAGGAGGAGGTCTGAGACTAGAGGAGGAGGAGGAGGAGGTCTGAGACTAGAGGAGGAGGAGGAGGTCTGAGACTAGAGGAGGAGGAGGAGGTCTGAGACTAGAGGAGGAGGTCTGAGACTAGAGGAGGAGGAGGTCTGAGACTAGAGGAGGAGGAGGAGGTCTGAGACTAGAGGAGGAGGTCTGAGACTAGAGGAGGAGGTCTGAGACTAGAGGAGGAGGAGGAGGAGGTCTGAGACTAGAAGAGGAGGAGGAGGTCTGAGACTAGAGGAGGAGGTCTGAGACTAGAGGAGGAGGAGGAGGAGGTCTGAGACTAGAAGAGGAGGAGGAGGTCTGAGACTAGAGGAGGAGGTCTGAGACTAGAAGAGGAGAAGGAGGTCTGAGACTAGAGGAAGGTAGTGAGGTGAGGTTAGTTGCATTCTGAACAAAAGAAAGAACAAACCAAATTCATCAGAAGTGAAGAACACCTCTTCTTTTAGATTGGGCCGCAACATAGGTTAGGGAGATCCTGGAGACTCCAGCGGACACATTTACCCCAACAGCGCTATTAACAGTTCGCCTCACATTCACAGAACACATTATAAAGCAGAAGACGCGGGGTAGCAGCTTAGAGGTTGACCAGTTTCGTGCTGGCCAACAAGGGGAGCAGGGAGATGAGTCACTAGCGTTTGCGGATGCAAGGTAACAATCCACACCAGGCACCAACCGAGGACGTCAGTACTGAGCAAAAAGCGGAGATACCTTAGGAGATCTAAGCCTAGAGAGGAGTGGTGTCTGTCGCTCGAGGGACAGCCGCTGGCGGTGGGGCCGACGGGAGGGAATCAGCCTGCGACGGAGTGCTCATGCAGAAACTAAGAAGTAGGGAGGAGAGGTTTCTGAACGAAAAGACAGAAAAATAGAGAGAGGAAAAAAAACCCCTTTAAGAGGGGAGGAGACGCGGAGGACGGAGGAGCCGTTCCTTCTTGAAACGAACTCAGAGTAGGGCAGATATAGCGATCCAGGGGCAGTCCTCGTAGCTACCGTGGGCGAGTCGCGAGACCTGGCAACTCTTCCTCTGAGCGTATAGCGACACACGACCTAACCCTAACTGCCATCCTAACTGACGATGATACTGCATGGTGGATATCCTAGTTACCATCCTGAAGTGGACTCGTATTGCACCTCCGTCCCCGTCTCCGTTTTGAGTGGCCTCCCTACTCGCCGTCGGTGTCAGATGTAGAACTGGGTCGACACTGTGGAGGCAACTGAAAAAAAACGGATCGAGGTTCTCTGTTTGATGAATTAAGTGGGATGTTAGTGTCACACATAGAATAATGTACGCAATTAGAGCATCCCCAAAAAAGTCTTCCTTTGATTGGATGTTATGCACAAGAATGTCCAATTAGACACAACGAGAGTTCATCACTGCTAATGATGATCATTTGAAATGACCCCGGTATGGAGCTTGCCTCAGAAGCACAGTGTTGACTGGGGTGTTGCTAAGCAACGTTGTGTTTAGCTTTCTTTTTTAGATCCTAATTATCCTCTTGTGCTATTTTTAGACTCAATCTATAAAGCATGACGGACAGAGGTACAATTACAATCACGTATTTGAGAAGAATACAATATTTATGTGTGTTTTTATTCTCTCAGGGGTAAAATGGCATCTTTGTAGAGAGAATATTCTGCTGGCAGTAGACATCTCTAGAGATGACTGAATCGAAACCGAAATCTGCTGGCGCTGGACGCATCCGAGGTGAGCGAGTCCATCACTCACTAGCACATACGCAACTAGTGTCTACGAGATGGCATGAAGTCGAAACCCAAGCAAATTATATTAACAGATATGTACAGTACATCTACTTCTCATTCAATTAAGTCCAATCATTGTTGCGCGCCACATTAGTGAACAAGGATAATATGTTCGCGTTACTATGGCAATTGATCTAACACGGCGCACAAAGCGCAGGTTTAAGCTCCGCCCAATATCAATGGGATTTCCCCAAAGAATTTGTTACATTGCTGAGAAAGCAAACGGTGAGCTAAGGGTGATGGTTAGTCGTAGTTGTCGCGTGCATGTATGAAGATTGTGGGCATGGTGAGCTTTAATCCATTGTTGTATGAGTATGGTGCTTGACAGAATAACCAGCCCATTACCATCGCCCACTGTAAGAGGCAGACATCTGATAGGTGGTGTGGAAAGAATGAGTGTGCCAGTCAATCAAATGAGAGTGTGTGTGTGTGTGTGTGTGTGTATACTGTGTGTGTGTGTGTGTGTGGTGTGTGTGTGTGTGTGTGTGTGTGTGTGTGTGTGTGTGTGTGTGTGTGTGTGTGTGTGTGTGTGTGTGTGTGTGTGTGTGTGTATGTCTGTGTATGTGTGTGTGTGTGTGTGTGTGTGTGTGTGTGTATGTGTGTGTGGTGGTCTTTTGGAGATACCGATAATGGAATGCATATTTTCAGTTTGATCCTTAGCTATTCGCAGCACTTTCATACACACCTAGGTGTGTATGAAATGATGTTGCCATGGAGACCCCCCCCCCCCCCCCATCCGCGCCGCCGAGAGTAGGCTATCGAGAGCGCTTGATAGGAATTTGTTGTGCTGTTTCTATGGTATGCCGATGTGTTGCGAGATAGTCCTTCAGCTGCACCGATCGTACTACTTTCACATCGCCGGTCCTCGAGATCGGTACAACTACTAGTTGTTGCAGAATGATAGTCTGTATTACAAGTTAGAAAGATAATGTCTCCACCTTCTGCTTACACGCCTATATTATCATATCGCTTCAATATTGGAGGACTGCTAGGAGGAACAGGAGGAGGTCTAGAGGAGGAGGAGGTCTAGGAGGAGGAGGAGGTCTAGAGGAGGAGGAGGAGGTCTGGTGGAAGGAGGAGGAGGTCTAGAGGAGGAGGAGGAGGAGGTCTGGTGGAAGGGGAGGAGGTCTAGAGGAGGAGGAGGAGGTCTAGAGGAGGAGGAGGTCTAGAGATGGAGGAGGTCTAGAGGAGGAGGAGGAGGAGGTTTGGTGGAAGGGGAGGAGGTCTAGAGGAGCAGGAGGAGGTCTAGAGGAGGAGCAGGAGGAGGTCTAGAGGAGGAGGAGGTCTAGAGGAGGAGGAGGAGGTCTGGTAGAAGTGGAGGAGGAGGTCTAGAGGAGGAGGAGGAGGAGGAGGTCTGGTGGAAGGGGAGGAGGTCTAGAGGAGGAGGAGGAGGTCTAGAGGAGGAGGAGGAGGAGGTCTGGTGGAAGGGGAGGAGGTCTAGAGGAGGAGGAGGAGGTCTAGAGGAGGAGGAGGTCTAGAGACGGAGGAGGTCAAGAGGAGGAGGAGGAGGAGGTTTGGTGGAAGGGGAGGATGTCTAGAGGAGGAGGTCTAGAGGAGGAGCAGGAGGAGGTCTAGAGGAGGAGCAGGAGGAGGTCTAGAGGAGGAGGAGGTCTAGAGGAGGAGGAGGAGGTCTGGTGGAAGGGGAGGAGGAGGTCTAGAGGAGGAGGAGGAGGAGGAGGTCTGGTGGAAGGGGAGGAGGGGGTCTAGAGGAGGAGGAGGAGGAGGAGGTCTGGTGGAAGGGGAGGAGGAGGTCTAGAGGAGGAGGAGGAGATCTAGAGGAGGAGCAGGAGGAGGTCTAGAGGAGGAGGAGGAGATCTAGAGGAGGAGCAGGAGGAGGTCTAGAGGAGGTGTGTTGGTTTATATAGCACCTACTGTACTGTTTTTTTTTTTATATCACACATTAGTTTTTATAAACGTTGTTTTATGGTTATTGGTTATATAGAGAACATTGAATCATGTCGTGCATGCGTGTTCTTGTCTATCTATCTAAACTCCTCAAAAAAAAGTTCGGAAACGTTATTTCGGTCGATTTATTCTCCCCTTTAATAATACCAATTGGTATTGTATTTATATCGTTGGAAAGCCTGATTAGTCACCTTTACAACGAGGTACAACTTGTAAGGATCATGCATTCGTGGAATGAGCAACACAGCTAACCGTGTGGGTAGAGGCCCAAAAAAATGTGCCAAAATCCCCTGCAATATTCTTCTGTTGGTATTCACTCTCGTTTTGAGCTTCAAGTGCAGGCAGGTGTATGCCAGTCACAGGTGTGTGACTGGCACCTGATTGGCACCTAATTGACAGCACTTGTGTGCATGGGTCCTGCAACTTTTTGAGTTTGTTTGTGCTCCAAGCATAAACGTGCCACGTTTGTCCCTTCAGGATAAGGCCCGTGCAATAGGGCAAGTGGAAGCTGGTGTTCCGGTACGCAGAGTGGCAGCATTATTTGGTGTCAGCCCTGGTACCATTTCCAAACTTAGGACCAAGGTCCGTGAGACTGGTGAGGTCAAAGACAGACCACGAAGTGGCCGTCCCAGGAAGACAACACCCCAAGAAGACCGGTTCCTCACCCTTGCTTCACTGAGGAACCGTAGGCTTTCATCCAGAGATTTACAGGCAAGATTTGCACAACGGTACCACAGACAGATCTCTGATCAGACGGTGAGGAACAGACTGCACATGGCTGGTCTTCGTGCTTATAAGGCTGCCAGGAAGCCTGCAATGACTGCCCTTCACAGTCAGGCCCGTTTGCGCTGGTGTCGACAGCACCGACAGTGGAACCTAAGAATGTAGGGCAACGTCATGTTCAGTGATGAATCAAGGTTCTGTCTGCGGAAGCTGGATGGCAGTGTCATGGTGTGGGGCGGTATCTCTCTCACAGGCAAAACAGAACTTGTCATCATTGAAGGCAATCTCACTGCAGTGAGAATATCGGAATGAGATTCTGGAGCCAGTGGCGATCCCATATCTCCAGAATCTGGGACCTAACTCCATCCTCCAGGATGACAACGCTCGCCCCCACAGAGCCAGGATCATCACAGAGTACCTCCAGAATTTGGGAGTGGAGAGGATGGAATGGCCTGCCGTGAGTCCAGACCTCAACCCAATTGAACACTTGTGGGATCAGCTTGGGCGTGCTGTACGTGCCAGAGTGACCAACGCAACCATGTTGGCTGACTTGCGGCAAATCCTGTTTGAGGAATGGGATGCCATCCCACAGCAGTGTGTGACCAGGCTAGTGACCAGCATGAGGAGGAGGTGCCAAGCTGTTGTGACTGCGTATGGATCTTCCACACGCTACTGAGGTCCCTGACAGTGTAAAATGAATAGTGTAAAAATGGCCAATATGTGTTTTTTCCTTATTACTGTGGGTGAGTGCAATCATCCAATCCACCAAGCAACTCAAAACGAGAGTGAATACCAACAGAAGAATATTGCAGGGGATTTTGGCACATTTTTTTGGGCCGCTACCCACACGGTTAGCTGTGTTGCTCATTCCACGAATGCATGATCCTTACAAGTTGTACCTCGTTGTAAAGGTGACTAATCAGGCTTTCCAACGATATAAAATACAATACCAATTGGTATTATTAAAGGGGAGGAATAATCGACCGAAATTACGTTTCCAAACTTTTTTTGAGGAGTTTATATATAGATATATATATATCATATATATATATATATCATATATATATATATGATATATATATATGATATATCATTTATATAATTGACCTCAGTGTTTAAAACAGAGACAAACAAATTGACAGCTTACATGACATGCAACCAGATCTAGCCCAGGTCTAGTCTGGATCTAGCCCAGGTCTAGTCCGGATCTAGCCCAGGTCTAGTCCGGATCTAGCCCAGGTCTAGTCTGGATCTAGCCCAGGTCTAGTCCGGATCTAGCCCAGGTCTAGTCCGGATCTAGCCCAGGTCTAGTCCGGATCTAGCCCAGGTCTAGTCTGGATAGAGCCCAGGTCTAGTCTGGATCTAGTCCGAGAGCGCGAGAGAGAGGGAGAGCGAGAGAGAGGGCGAGCGAGAAAGAGGGAGAGAGGGAGAGAGGGAGAGAGAGAGAGGGAGAGAGAGGGAGAGAGAGAGAGAGAGAGAGAGGGAGAGAGGGAGAGAGGGAGAGAGCGAGAGAGAGGGAGAGAGAGAGAGGGAGAGAGCGAGAGAGAGAGAGAGGGAGAGAGGGAGAGAGAGCTTGACTTGCTGTAGGACATAAAGACGTCCTCTGTCTCACAGAGCTATATTTATCTTCTCTCCCCCCCCTCTCTTGACCACTTCCTTTGCTCAGACCCGAAGCTCAACCAACCTACCTCACCTATGCCCTTCGTTATATATCTGCTTTCACTGTGGTTGTCTGCTAAATGACTAAATAGTAAATATGAATATTGGTAAGAGAATAAAACAGCTTCTGTCTTTGATCCATGCATGTCCTTGAGCAAGACTGACCTAAATATGAAATATGACTCGGTATGTAGTTCCCCTTTGCACCACAGGGAGCAGCCTCCACCCGTAGTGGACTCCGATATGAGAGAGAGTTGATCTAATGGCTCCCTGGTGATCACCACCACCCTCCTGGGCTCTGGGCTTCACCACACACCGCTCCTTAATTGGGAGTGCATCCCATAATACTGCATGTACTGTATGTGTATAGGAGGACATTACACAGGTTTTCGTATTGCAGTTTTTTCCTCAGGTTCTATTTTCATATCTTGTATTTTAGTATGTTTTTTCTTTTGTGTTAGCACCTTGGTCCGTGAGAAACACCATTTTGTTCTTGTATTCTGTGTATATGAATGAATGACAATAAATAAAGTTGAACTTGAATGTCTGCATTGTCTATAGTTATTCTAGTATGATTATCATTGACAATAGCAATAATGTTCTTTCATCTCCAGAGGAGTGGATGCAACTGCTACCCTATGACAACCTCAAGCCTATCAAAGCTTAGCTGAACCAACTTGAATGGTTAGATGCTCAGATGATACTTAGATGAGTCACGGTAACCCTAACCCCGGCCTCTCTCTGGAGGGAGGCAGCCGGGCAACGAGCTCCGGGGTGAACTAAGAGCACCAGCGATGCGACCTGGCTGCTGCTGCTAGTATGTGTGAGTAGTAGTATGAGTCTGGTTGGCCTCCTGCTCATTCATCTATATCATGGTTTCCTGAGGGTACAAAACAACACACGTGACGAATGAGTTTGTTATGAAATTGTACACCGCAGAGATGAGGATACATGAGAGTGAGGCCATTCAGGAGCTGCTCCTCCCATCGCAGGCTCCTCCTATATCAGGCTCTACCGGACTCTGGGCTCATTCAGTCTCTAAATATGATACTTGGACAAGCAGACATGACCTTCGAAGAGATTCTCTCTCTGATCGGCGGCTTTGGCAGGTTCCAGAAGATCTTGTACGTATGGATCTGTCTCCCTCAGGTCTTTCTGGCCTTCCACATGCTGATCTCCATCTTCACTGGAGCCACGCCTCCCCACGTCTGCCGTTCCGCCCCGCCCCCTGGTGACCGGCCCGGCCTGGACCTCAACATTAGCCTCCTCTCGGCCCGCAAGGAACAACTGGCGTGTCCGCATCTGCTGAACGGCAGCGCCGGGATCTGCCCGGGAGATTGGGACTACAACACTGACGTCTTCCACAGCACTGTGGTGACAGAGGTCATTCTGATTGGTTTAACTTGGCCAGGTTTGCATTGTGATTGGTTTAGGTGAGGAAAGTGTGTGTATTTGTATGTGAAGAGTGATCTTCATCTTGCAGTGGAACCTGGTGTGTGAAGACGCTGCCCTCAACAGCATCATCTCCACCATCTACATGTCTGGTCTCCTGGTGGGCGCGTTGCTGTTTGGCAGCCTGTCAGACAGGTCAGTCCTCACCTGTCTTCTCAACACACTGCATGTGATTCAGAGGACGCCAACGAATGAGCTTGTGGTCCAGATACGGCAGGAGGCCCATCATGCTCGTGGGCCTGAGCTTCCAGGCTGTGTTTGGCGTGGCAGCGGCGTTCGCCCCTAACCTCTACATGTACGCTCTGCTGCGATTCGTGTTGGGAATGGCCATTTCTGCAGTCCTGATGAACGCATTTGTTCTCGGTAAGTGTCTTCAATACTAAGATAATAATCAAGCTGTTTTCTCCCTGAGCAAGGAGGCTCAGACATAGAGGAAGAGCAGGTTTATATCACCGGTTACTTTCCTAATTAGAATTGCAGCTGCATACTTTGAATGTATGTCAATGTTTGTGTGTCTACACCTACAGTTAATTGTATAATAAGGATGCTTAACTCAAGGACTAGAAATACATGACAGATGAGTGAGAGGAATTCTAATTACATTTAAATTTAGGGCATTTGGCAGACTGTAGCAAAGTCAGTTGCCACAATGCCACATCAGTGGCTTAGTTTGGGGCTCCTCCATGGACACAGGCCACAGGGTTGTGGTGAATAGTCCAGTTTATTGTAAGAGTTGCAGGTAAAGTGAAATGACATGAGCAGATGGTGACGAGCTAGCGCTCCCCGAGTGTGTGTGCTGGTGGCTGACTTAACCTGTGGTGCACTGATTAGCCAATGCAGCCCCACACCCCCAGAATCTAACTGGACCAGGTGAGGCCAATTAAGCCAGCCACCAAACACACACATTCCCACACAAAGAGTACACAAATATATTGTGTACTCTTTGCTAGACTGATGAGGGTCTAGCAGGTTGTTTTGCGAGAGATAGGAGGATAGTTGGGTAGAGACAGTACATACTAGAATGTTGGAGAGGAATGAAAGGAGAGATACAGGTCTGTAGTTCCAGACGTCGGTGGTGTCAAGGGTGGGTTTCTTGAGGAGTGGCTTGATTGTGGCATCTTGAAGGCGGTTGGAAAGGCCTGAATTGAGGGAGGTGCTGATTAGGGTAGTGAGGATGTCGCCCGGAATATCTTGCGGGGATTGGGTCAAGGGGGCAGGTGGTGGTGTGGTTGGATGTCACAAGCCTGTTGACTTCTTCAGAGGAGAGGTGGGTGAAGCAGGTAAGGCTGGTAGGGGTGACGGGGGAGGGAGGGAAGAAGCAAGGGAGAAAGAGGAGGTGATGTCCTTCACCTTCTTTGTAAAGTAGAGGTGACAGAAGGTCAGGTCAGCTGTGAGGGAGGAAGGGGAGGGAGGGTTTAGGTAGGAATTGGAACATGGAGAAAAATGTTTCTCCTCGGGTTGGGAGGCGGAGGAGGTTGAGTCTTTGTAAGATATGAAGGCAGATTTGGCTGCTGTACAACAGTAGAGGGTGGAATCTGAGAGGAGGTGGAGGTAGTGGAGAGATCACCAGCAGAGTCAGATTTCCTCCATTTTCTCTCAGCTGCACACAGCTCTGCTCTATGAGCCCACAGAGCTTCAGACAGCAAGGGAGGTGGAGGAGAGGATCCTGCTGGTCTGCTATTGGTGTGCTATTCCTGCTGGAGTGAGTCCAAGGAGGAGGAGAGCGAGGCGGTCAGAGTGGAGGAGGCTTCCTCTACTGACAAGAAGGAGAATTGTTGGGGGGGTGGTAGTGAGGAGAGGACATTTGCAGCGAGAGAAGAAGGAGAGAGAGTTTTCAGGTTCCTATGGGAGGTGACGATGTGAGGAGTAGTGGGTTGGGAGGTGGGAGATTTTAGGGGGAGGGAGAAAGAGACAAAATGGTGGTCAGACACGGGGAGGGGGGTAACAGAGAGTGCCGAAGTGGCGCAGGACCTTGTGAAGACAAGGTCAAGTTGGTTCCCTGCTCTGTGGGTGGAGGGAGAAGGGCTGAGCTTCAGGCCCAATGTGCCAAAAAGGTTTGTGATTGTAACTTCCCTGGCTGGATGTTGAAGTCACCATGGCAATGTTGAGCTTGATTGGAAGGGTAACAGCCACATGGTGTTCAGGTGCAGATTGGGGCAGGTGTTCCAAGGAACGGACCTGGTATGACCACTTTGGTGAGATGAGGAGTGCCGTTCTCCCACCTCGCCCAGAGGGTTGGGGTGTGTGGGAGAAAGAGAAGGCAGTGGAGAGGGCGGCTGGAGTGGCAATATTTTCCAGGATGATTCAGGTCTCTGTGAGAGCCAAGAAGTGGAGCGACTGGAGGGCGGCGTAGGCTAGAATGGTCTCAGTTTTCTTGACCACCTATTGGAAATTCCAGAGTCCCCCTCTCACATCAAGGCCTGTGTATGTTGAGATCGTTGGGTAGAGGAGATTGGAGAGGTTGCGGCACCGAGTGGAGGGCCCCCTGCAACATCTGCTGTGGTAGGATGTCCTGACTAATGGAGTCTAGGCACATGGCTAGGACGGGAGGAAGGAAGGATGAAGCTGTAGCTGTAGGACTCCCTGGAAGGATTCCTGCATAAAGACTCCCTTTTCTTTGTTCTGGGTCTTTGTTCGCAGGGCCTGACGCTGAGATACTGACTCTGTATTAATAGCCAAGTGTGTGAGGGAGGCTCATGCAGGGTTAAGCTGCTTCTCGCCGTCAACTCATTTGACTACAGCTGAATGCCTGAAACTCAGTCAGCACCCAGTCAGCACAACCATAGGGAGGAGGCCGTTTACACCACTCTTACTTTGACTATCACCGTTAATATGAAAAGTACTTTGGTAAAGTTAACGTTATATTCAAAATAGCCCTATAAACTCTGCAACAACACCATCCCTGCAATAGGTTCAAGGTGTGTATGTTGTTGTATGCTTGGTGTGTGTGTAATGTGAACTCATTTATATTTTTATATTATGGGTATTGTCTGGTATGGTCTGGTATGGCTGGGTATGGTCTGGTATGGCATACCATACCAGACCATACCCATAATATAAAAATATAAATGAGTTCACATTACACACACACCAAGCATACAACAACATACACACCTTGAACCTATTGGTATGGTCTGGTCTGGTATGGTATGGTATGGTCTGGTCTGGTATGTTATGGTATGGTCTGGTCTGGTATGGTCTGGTTTGGTATGGTCTGGTATGGTCTGGTCTGGTTGGGTATGGTAATGGTCTGGTCTGGTTGGGTATGGTATGGTCTGGTCTGGTATGGTATGGTCTGGTCTGGTCTGGTTGGGTATGGTATGGTCTGGTTGGGTATGGTATGGTCTGGTCTGGTCTGGTTGGGTATGGTATGGTCTGGTCTGGTATGGTCTGGTTTGGTATGGTCTGGTATGGTATGGTCTGGTTGGTATGGTCTGGTATGGTCTGGTATGGTCTGGTCTGGTTGGGTATGGTATGGTCTGGTCTGGTTGGGTATGGTATGGTCTGGTCTGGTCTGGTTGGGTATGGTATGGTCTGGTATGGTCTGGTTTGGTATGGTCTGGTATGGTATGGTCTGGTCTGGTTGGGTATGGTCTGGTTTGGTATGGTCTGGTATGGTATGGTCTGGTATGGTATGGTCTGGTATGGTATGGTCTGGTATGGTATGGTCTGGTTGGTCTGGTATGGTATGGTATGGTCTGGTATGGTCTGGTTTGGTATGGTCTGGTATGGTATGGTATGGTATGGTATGGTCTGGTATGGTCTGGTTTGGTATGGTCTGGTATGGTATGGTATGGTCTGGTCTGGTTGGGTATGGTCTGGTCTGGTATGGTCTGGTTGGTATGGTCTGGTATGGTCTGGTCTGGTTGGGTATGGTCTGGTCTGGTTGGGTATGGTATGGTCTGGTCTGGTATGGTATGGTACGGTCTGGTTGGGTATGGTCTGGTCTGGTTGGGTATGGTATGGTCTGGTTGGTATGGTATGGTCTGGTCTGGTTGTGGTATGGTCTGGTCTGGTTGGGTATGGTATGGTCTGGTCTGGTATGGTATGGTCTGGTCTGGTTGGGTATGGTACGGTCTGGTTGGGTATGGTACGGTCTGGTTGGGTATGGTACGGTCTGGTTGGGTATGGTACGGTCTGGTTGGGTATGGTACGGTCTGGTTGGGTATGGTATGGTCTGGTTGGGTATGGTATGGTCTGGTTGGGTATGGTACGGTCTGGTTGGGTATGGTCTGGTCTGGTTGGGTATGGTATGGTCTGGTTGGGTATGGTATGGTCTGGTTGGGTATGGTACGGTCTGGTTGGGTATGGTATGGTCTGGTTGGGTATGGTATACGGTCTGGTTGGGTATGGTCTGGTCTGGTTGGGTATGGTCTGGTCTGGTTGGGTATGGTATGGTCTGGTCTGGTATGGTATGGTCTGGTTGGTATGGTCTGGTATGGTACGGTCTGGTTGGGTATGGTCTGGTCTGGTTGGGTATGGTCTGGTCTGGTTGGGTATGGTATGGTCTGGTCTGGTATGGTATGGTCTGGTATGGTCTGGTTGGGTATGGTCTGGTATGGTATGGTATGGTATGGTATGGTCTGGTCTGGTATGGTATGGTCTGGTTGGGTATGGTACGGTCTGGTTGGGTATGGTCTGGTCTGGTTGGGTATGGTATGGTCTGGTTGGGTATGGTATGGTCTGGTTGGGTATGGTATGGTCTGGTCTGGTATGGTATGGTCTGGTTGGGTATGGTATGGTCTGGTTGGGTATGGTATGGTCTGGTTGGGTATGGTACGGTCTGGTTGGGTATGGTCTGGTCTGGTTGGGTATGGTATGGTCTGGTCTGGTATGGTATGGTCTGGTCTGGTTGGGTATGGTACGGTCTGGTCTGGTATGGTATGGTCTGGTCTGGTTGGGTATGGTACGGTCTGGTTGGGTATGGTACGGTCTGGTTGGGTATGGTCTGGTCTGGTTGGGTATGGTTTGGTCTGGTTGGGTATGGTCTGGTCTGGTATGGTATGGTCTGGTCTGGTTGGTATGGTACGGTCTGGTTGGGTATGGTCTGGTCTGGTTGGGTATGGTATGGTCTGGTTGGGTATGGTATGGTCTGGTTGGGTATGGTAGGTCTGGTCTGGTCTGGTATGGTATGGTCTGGTCTGGTTGGGTATGGTACGGTCTGGTCTGGTATGGTATGGTCTGGTCTGGTTGGGTATGGTACGGTCTGGTTGGGTATGGTCTGGTCTGGTTGGGTATGGTTTGGTCTGGTTGGGTATGGTCTGGTCTGGTATGGTATGGTCTGGTCTGGTTGAGTATGGTACGGTCTGGTTGGGTATGGTCTGGTCTGGTCTGGTATGGTATGGTCTGGTGGGATGGTCTGGTCTGGTTGGGTATGGTATGGTCTGGTCTGGTATGGTATGGTCTGGTTGGGTATGGTATGGTCTGGTTGGGTATGGTCTGGTCTGGTTGGGTATGGTATGGTCTGGTTGGGTATGGTCTGGTCTGGTTGGGTATGGTCTGGTCTGGTATGGTATGGTCTGGTCTGGTTGGGTATGGTACGGTCTGGTTGGGTATGGTCTGGTCTGGTTGGGTATGGTATGGTCTGGTTGGGTATGGTATGGTCTGGTTGGGTATGGTAAGGTCTGGTCTGGTCTGGTATGGTATGGTCTGGTCTGGTCTGGTTGGGTATGGTACGGTCTGGTCTGGTATGGTATGGTCTGGTCTGGTTGGGTATGGTACGGTCTGGTTGGGTATGGTCTGGTCTGGTTGGGTATGGTTTGGTCTGGTTGGGTATGGTCTGGTCTGGTATGGTATGGTCTGGTCTGGTTGAGTATGGTACGGTCTGGTTGGGTATGGTCTGGTCTGGTTGGGTATGGTACTGGTCTGGTTGGGTATGGTATGGTCTGGTTGGGTATGGTATGGTCTGGTTGGGTATGGTCTGGTCTGGTTGGGTATGGTCTGGTCTGGTTGGCTATGGTCTGGTATGGTCTGGTGCTATATGGTGTGGTTCAGGCACAGAATGGACAGGGCCCAAGCAGCGCATGCTGGCAGGCATCATGACCGACTACTTCTTCGGTCTGGGCTACATCCTTCTGGTGGGTGTGGCCTACCTGGTGAAAGACTGGCGCCACTTGCAGCTCGCCATATCTGCCCCAGGATTCCTCTTCTTTTTCTACCTCTGGTGAGTTGGTCCGCCGGAACATTGTTACAAAACATGTGGGGCATTGAGGAGGTGCTAATGGACCTAGAGGTGATAATGGATGTTGAGATGATAATGGGATGTCTGGTGTCTCCAGGGTCCTGCCCCGCTCAGCTCGTTGGCTGATGGCCAACCAGAGGAAGGAGGAGGCACTCCAGCTGATCCGCAAGGCGGCCCAGCTCAACGGGAAGCCCCTCCAAGAAGAGCTCAAAGTTCATCACCTCACTACAAGCCAATCCTCCAATCATCAATCACCACACTACACACCAATACTCTAATCATCAATCACCACACGACATGCCAATCCTCCAATCATCAATCACCACACTACACACCAATACTCCAATCATCAATCACCACACGACACGCCAATACTCCAATCATCAATCACCACACTACACACCAATAGTCCAATCATCAATCACCACACGACACGCCAATACTCCAATCATCAATCATCACACTACACACCAATACTCCAATCATCAATCACCACACGACACGCCAATACTCCAATCATCAATCACCACACTACACACCAATACTCCAATCATCAATCACCACACGACATGCCAATCCTCCAATCATCAATCACCACACTACACACCAATACTCCAATCATCAATCACCACACTACACACCAATAGTCCAATCATCAATCACCACACGACACGCCAATACTCCAATCATCAATCACCACACTACACACCAATACTCCAATCATCAATCACCACACGACACGCCAATCCTCCAATCATCAATCACCACACTACACACCAATACTCCAATCATCAATCACCACACTACACACCAATAGTCCAATCATCAATCACCACACGACACGCCAATACTCCAATCATCAATCATCACACTACACACCAATACTCCAATCATCAATCACCACACGACACGCCAATACTCCAATCATCAATCACCACACTACACACCAATACTCCAATCATCAATCACCACACGACACGCCAATACTCCAATCATCAATCACCACACTACACACCAATAGTCCAATCATCAATCACCACACGACACGCCAATACTCCAATCATCAATCATCACACTACACACCAATACTCCAATCATCAATCACCACACGACACGCCAATACTCCAATCATCAATCACCACACTACACACCAATACTCCAATCATCAATCACCACACGACACGCCAATACTCCAATCATCAATCACCACACTACACACCAATACTCCAATCATCAATCACCACACGACATGCCAATACTCCAATCATCAATCACCACACTACACACCAATCCTCCAATCATCAATCACATTTACATTTACATTTACATTTACATTTAGGGCATTTGTCAGACGCTTTTATCCAAAGCGACTTACAAAGAGTACATTTGTTGAAGGAGCGGCAGCAATATATCACTGTGGTACCTGAAGATAAGAATAGAGCAGGTTTAGAGAATTCATATTACGAGACGAATAGAACGAGTTTCAGAATTGACAAGTTGTCTGCATAAGTAGCTGGCAGGCGTGTGATTCTAAGCATGATACAACATCTGAGAACGAACAACAATGCTAAGTGTCTTAATAAGTGTTAAGACATAAACACACAGGTTAGTGCTAGGGGGGGGGTTATGTAGAGTCCAGGTGAACTCTGAACAGGTGGGTCTTGAGTCTCTTGTTAAGGAGGGGGGTTATGTAGAGTCCAGGTGAACTCTGAACAGGTGGGTCTTGAGTCTCTTGCGGAAGCTGGCGAGCGACTCGGCCGTCCTGACATGAGCCGGGAGCTCATTCCACCACTGCGGAGCCAGAACCGTGAAGAGTTGGGACTTGGAAGAGCGATGTTTGGCTGTTTTCAGTGAAGGCGGTACCAGTCGGGAGCCAGTGGAGCTTGCGGAAGAGGGGGGTTACATGGGAGAATTTAGGTAGGTTGAACACGAGGCGTGCTGCTGCGTTCTAGATGCATTGTAAGGGCTTGATTGTTGAGGCGGGGAGTCCAGCCAGGAGAGAGTTGCAGTAGTCGAGACGAGTGATAACGAGCGCTTGGACCAGGATCTGCGCTGCTTCACGTGTGAGGAAGGGCCGGATCTTGCGGATGTTGTAGAGAGCAATTCTACAAGATCGGGCCACAGAGGTAATGTTGAGCGTTGCAGGACAGCCGGTCATCCAGTACCACGCCAAGGTTCCTTGCCGTGGGTGCAGGGGAGACTTCGATGTCCTCGATGGTGACAAGTAGGTCCATCTGAGGGCAGTCTTTACCCGGTATGAAGAGAAGCTCAGTCTTGTCGAGGTTGAGCTTCAGGTGGTTGGCGGTCGTCCATCTGCTGATGTCGGCCAGGCATTTTGAGATGCGTGTTGCGATGTGGGTGTCTGAGGGGGGGAAGGAGAGAAACAGTTGGGTGTCATCAGCATAGCAGTGGAAGGAGAAGCCGTGGGATGTGATTACCACAATCACCACACTGGTTAGGTGTTGGAGGTATTTTCCAGGTAAAGGGGTGATTGTCCAACCTTCTGTATTCTCCAGATGTATGGGGCAGATAAGGCGCAGAGGAAGCACACCCTCCTGGACCTTGTCCGAACCCCGCGCATGAGGAAACAATCCCTCATCCTCTTTTACCTCTGGTATGCTCACCTGTCTGGCTGTTTGATTTCCTGCCCGCCTGCCTGTCTGTCCACCTATCTGTCCCATCTGCCTGTCTGTCTGCCTGTCTGCCTGTCTGTCTGCTTGTCTGCTTGTCTGCCTGTCTGTCCTGTCTGTCCTGTCTCTCTGTCTGCCTGTCCATCTGCCTGTCTGTTTGCCTGTCCATCTGTCTGTCTGTCTGCCTGTCCATTTGTCTGTCTGTCTGTCTGTCTGCCTGTCCATTTGTCTGTCTGTCTGCATGTCCATCTATCCGACTGCCTGCCTGCCTGTCTGTCTGTCTGTCTGTCGGCCCGTCTGCCTGCCTGTCTGTCTGCAAGCCTGTCTGTCTGTTTGGCTGGTTGTCTGTCTGTCTGCCTATCCATATGCCTGTCTGCCTGCCTGCCTGTCTGTCTGTCTGTCTAATGATCTGTCTCCAGGTTTGTGACTATTCTCGTCTACTATGGCCTGGCGCTCAACATCTCTGACTTTGGGGAGGACCTCTACTGGAGCCACTTTGTGTTTGGCCTGGTGGAGATTCCGGCTCGCACCGTAGTCCTGTTTACCATCAACCGGTCAAGGAGGCTGTCCCAGGCGGGCTGCCTGTGGGTTGGTGGGCTGGCCTGCCTGTTGACTGTCTTCATCCCCCCTGGTGAGGTTACCTCTATTAGATATACTGTCCTGTTGATGGCCCACCTGCAGGGTTACCATACCCTATGTATCTGGAGTCACTTTGGCAAAAAAAAGTGTCTGCTTCGGGCTAATTGACCTCACCTCGAGAGTGCACCACTGCGCGGATGGCCTTGGGCTTGGTGGGGAAGTTTGGGGCGACGGCGTCGGCGTCCATCATCTACATCTACTCAGCAGAGGTCTTCCCCACAGTCATAAGGTTGGTTCATTTGGATGTTTCTGTTTTTACATTTCATGTCTCATTCTGGATCTCTTTGTCTCAGGACAGTCTCTCTGTCTCAGGGCGGTCTCTCTGTCTCAGGAAGGTCTCTCTGTCTCAGGACGGTCTTTGTCTAAGGGTGGTCTCTCTCTCTCAGGACAGTCTCTCTGTCTCAGTACTGTCTCTCTGTCTCAGGGCGATCTCTGTCTCAGGACGGTCTCTCTGTCTCAGGGCGGTCTCTCTAGGTCTCAGGATGGTCTCTCTGTCTCAGGACAGTCTGTCTTAGTAGGACTGTCTCTCTGTCTCAGGTCCGTGTCTCTATCTCAGGAAGGTGTCTCTGTCTCAGGTCCGTGTCTCTATCTCAGGAAGGTGTCTCTGTCTCAGGGTGGTCTCTCTATCTCAGGATGGTCTCTCTGTCTTAGGACGGTGTGTCTGTCTCAAGGCGGTCTCTGTCTCAGGACAGTCTCTCTGTCTCAGGGCGCTCTCTATGTCTCAGGGTGGTCTCTATGTCTCAGGACGGTCTCTCTGGTTTCTCTGTCTCAGGACTGTCTCTCTGTCTCAGGACGATCTCTCTGTCTCAGGACAGTCTCTCTGTTTCAGGATGGTCTCTCTATCTCAGGATGGCCTCTCTGTCTCAGGATGGGTCTTGGTCTCTATGTCTCAGGATGGGTCTTGGTCTCTGTGTCTCAGGATGGGTCTTGGTCTCTGTGTCTCAGGATGGGTCTTGGTCTCTGTGTCTCAGGATGGGTCTCGGTCACTATGTCTCAGGATGGGTCTTGGTCTCTATGTCTCAGGATGGGTCTTGGTCTCTGTTGGGAGTTGTGGATGTATTGATCGTGTGGGCCGGTAACTTTCCACTCTGCTGTGTGGCCTACGTGTCTAGTTAGCTTCACTCTTATCTGTTTACGTGCAAAAAGAGAATGCACGAACAGTGGTGAAAATACTAATTAAAGAAATTATTCGGTGAGACGGAAGACTAGTATACATAAAAGTAACACAACTACTATAGCGTATGGATTACCATAGTCCAGCATGGTGGAAAGCATGAATAGGACCAAAAGAGATTATGGACAGACTTTGCTACATGCCTTCCCATCTAAAATCAGACTTTGCTACATGCCTTCCCATCTAAAATCAGAATAACTCCAAATGTTACAAGCAAAATATCTAAATTCTCGAAGTATTAATGCGAAGACCATTTCCAACTCCTTGGGTGCGGGGCGGGGGTGGTCCATGTCTACCTGGGGACATGGACACTGTTTTGTGTGATTATATCGATGCACTTGTTAAGAAATTGAATGGCATCTATGGTGATGTGTCTTCTTCTCCTTCTCTTCCCTTTCTCTGCAGGACAGCCGATCCACCCATTTCTGCCTGGCGACCTGGTCCTAATCAAAATACTCACCCGAGGAAAAGTCGGGACGCCCGATAATGGCCAACCAGCGGAGATCACAAACCAGGACTGTGGTTCCAACGCGATGACCAACCACAAGAATCTACACAGCCCTGGCGGGAATCGATCCCAGGACCATAATATATTATTCCCATAATAGCACTGTCATATTGTGTTTCATGGTATTTTGTATAGGACTGATGTGTTTGAGGGTTTTGTTTGAAGAAAACAATGTCTACACTGTCAGTTAATGAAGCGCTTGTTATGGCATCCCCTTCCTCATATCACGAGATACAGACCCTAGTCGACCATATCTCTCAGATTCGAATGATTGGCCCTATAATCCAGATAATGTTGAGGCCTACCAGTTACAAGTTATAATGCCTATGGCACCGCAGAACTAGGATGAATACAACCAAAATGCATAATGTTGACTTACACAGTTGACCAGCCCTATCGGGAGCCACCTCCTGTGGCCCTCACACCCCCAACCACTCAAAATAAAAATTGTACTCAGGAGCGACAAATATGGTGTTGATAAACCCACATGGATCTACCACAGAATACATAATAGATAACACATAACACATATTGTACTTCGACAATCACGTACATCCATGACCTTCAGGTTCTTTGTAAATTATAGATCAATCAGTAGATTAGGCAAAGCAAAGATTTTTATCAGTACATTTGATGAAAAGACTTTGCTGGTGATTATGATGATGATGATGATTGAAAAATATATATACTATTGGGTTTTTTGTGTGTCATGTTGTATACTCCCTTAATCACCCGCAGGAGTTACCAGATTTTATCACGAACTAATCTATATCCAATAACATTTGAGTGTGATTTGCTTACAAGCGACATTTTGTACTTTTTGTATTAAACACTGCTCATGGCTTAGAGTTTGAAATAGGATGTTTCTAGTGAACCCCCTTGTCCTAAACGAGGAGGGGACCACAACTCCTGTTCTCAATTATTCTGTTAGAATAAAAGAGGGCAATTGTAGAGAAAATGCTGTGAAGGCGCCCTCTGTGCTCCTCCAAGGTCCACTAACAGGTTATTTATAGAACGGCGGTACAGAGGTGCAGCACAGCAAGCTATCACAATATAATTTTTTCAGAATATAGACAACTTTGCTGCCTGATATTGTGTTCACCTGATTAAGATTTTTTTTTCCAGACTATGACGTACAGAATGATCAGTGTTTTCGTTGTGGGAGATTTGGACATTGGGCGAGAGAATGGCCCCCATAAGGGGACACACCCCCCCCCCCACAAACAGTTAAACCCCCCGCCACACGCCCCCCACCACACGACACACCCCTCAGCCCCTGCTGCAGAGCCAGACAGACACACACACACACACACCAACAGTGGGCCAGCCCAGATTTCCTATGCAGTGGAATCCCAAACAGCATAGATCAGATAAACAGTAGGGGTGCCCACAGAGTGGAGTCTGAACATGAACTGGATCAGTTAAAGGAACCTTTTCAGGTGTTTGCAGATGAACAACAAACCTAAAACAATACTCACTGTATTGTATCACCATAGAGGATAACCACAAACATGCTTTACGCCACTTCTTCACCTGGTGACTGTTAACCTCTGAATTAAATTCTAATACAAATTTGCATGATTATGAATAGCTCTCCACTTAGTCTATTGGGAAGGGATCTAATGTGGAAACAATCTGATCCATTGACATTCGGAAGTTATGGGTTTACCTTGCAAACGGCAACCACTAATGGTGCTTATAGATGGAACAACCAAACTGCCAGAACAGGAAAATAAACACTCACACACCACCCCCCCCCCCCCCCCCCCCCTCCACCTCATGGAAATCCAGTTGAGGTTTACTCTGACACTAACACATCAGATGAGATAAACGGATAACATGACAATGATATTAACATGGACATTTCTCAACCCCCAACCACCCACCCTCACACACAGGCTAAGTTCCCTGTTGTGTCTCCATCACGGCCACACGTGATTGAACGATATGGCAGATGACTCGATCCCTGTTCCTCCACAACTGCAACCTACACCACTTATCCTATGGGCTGAACATAAGCATCAGTGGGGATTTATTGATTGTACCTCATATTCGGCATCCTGCAACAATCCAGTATGGAAGGCTGGTTAGCCTATGACGGGTAAGATCCCACCTTGAAACCCCGGGACAACCTAAGGCAGGCACAGTCACGATTACTTGGCCAAGTCACTGTGAGCGCTGACTCACTGGATCATAGAGTGACAAGAGGACGAAAGAACAGGAGAAGCCGATTTGGGGTTGGGAGATGGAGAAGGGAGAGGGGTCAGATGTCAGCTCAGGCAGCAGAAGTGTTGGCCTTAACTGGGGCATCTATATTTTTTTTCTTGTGAATCCCTCATGGTATATACTGATTGGCAATAGGCTTTTAGTGTAAAATGGACTTTGGCAATAGTTACAAAACAACTGGTGGTAAACCCATGTATCACATCAAATTTTGGTTTAAATTTTACTGGCTTCAAGTTCCCTTCCAACTAGATTGGCTAGAGATAATAAGGTTAAAGATCATAGCACCACTGGAGACATACATGTAGTGAATAAGGACTTAGCTGTTATGGCAGCTGGATGGGCTGAACAAGAGGGCTCTACATCACCATAGTGCACAGAGTGGGCATGTTTGTGGTTGTGCTCTGATGCTCTACTTTGGTAGCTTGATTCGCAGATTATTCAACCCCTGAATCCCAACCCCATAAAAACAGAAGTTTGTGTGGCTCGGCAGTGATTCCTGATGAACACGTAATCCTGATTGGTGGATTGACAAACAACAACGATAAAGCAGTCTGTTGGCTAAACTCCGCCACAGAGCGATTTGGCCATAAATTACCATCAGTTGCAATTTTTATAGTTATTGAAGTGATGGCACTGATTTGACTTACTAATGCTCTCGTGATCAGGTGGACTCCATATTAGGCAGACAAAGTATACAAGATTTGATATTTTCTCCTTTTGATTGGATTGATTGTCGTTGATCATATAGCTTTGGCTTGGATGCCATAATACTAACATTCCTTACAATATGATTGATATGTCATATTTCTTAAGACACAAACATCTTTTAAAGGAGAGATGACGAGTGTGGGATGGAGCCAACACACATAAACGCTGATGAGAAGTTGATAGTTGATATTAGATATTGGCTTAAAAAGGCCTTACTACCTCAGGTTCAGACAGTTTGGTATGGAATTGGTCATCTGCCTATAGCATTGACAACTATCACTCTTATTATTATTATTTGTATTATTGTCCGACATTTTCGTGGTATGTCTAATGTCGGCCAAACGGGGGTCGTAACAGACATAATGGTGAGATTTTGTATTCTTGGAGTACAACAAACTAATAAATTAACGAGCAAAAAAGAGAATGCACGAACAGTGGTGAAAATACTAATTAAAGAAATTATTCGGTGAGACGGAAGACTAGTATACATAAAAGTAACACAACTACTATAGCGTATAGCTGGATTACCATAGTCCAGCATGGTGGAAAGCATGAATAGGACCAAAAGAGATTATGGACAGACTTTGCTACATGCCTTCCCATCTAAAATCAGAATAACTCCAAATGTTACAAGCAAAATATCTAAATTCTCGAAGTATTAATGCGAAGACCATTTCCAACTCCTTGGGTGCGGGGCAGGGGTGGTCCATGTCTACCTGGGGACATGGACACTGTTTTGTGTGATTATATCGATGCACTTGTTAAGAAATTGAATGGCATCTATGGTGATGTGTCTTCTTCTCCTTCTCTTCCCTTTCTCTGCAGGACAGCCGATCCACCCATTTCTGCCTGGCGACCTGGTCCTAATCAAAATACTCAACCCAAGGAAAGTCGGGGACGCCCGATATGGCCAACCAGCGGAGATCACAAACCAGGACTGTGGTTCCAACCGATGACCAACCACAATGAATCTACACCAGCCCCGGGCGGGAATCGATCCCAGGACCATAATATATCATTCCCATAATAGCACTGGTCATATTGTGTTTCATGGTATTTTGTATAGGACTGATGTGTTTGAGGGTTTGTTTGAAGAAAACAATGTCTACACTGTCAGTTAATGAAGCGCTTGTTATGCATCCCCCTTCCTCATATCACAAGATACCAGACCCTAGTCGACCATATCTCTCAGATTCGAATGATTGGCCCTATAATCCAGATAATGTTGAGGCCTACCAGTTACAAGTTATAATGCCTATGGCACCGCAGAACTAGGATGAATACAACCAAAATGCATAATGTTGACTTACACAGTGACCAGCCTATCGGGGACACCTCCTGTGGCCCTCACACCCCCAACCACTCAAAATAAAATTGTACTCAGGAGCGACAAATATGGTGTTGATAAACTTCACATGGATCTACCACAGAATACATAATAGATAACACATAACACATATTGTACTTCGACAATCACGTACATCCATGACCTTCAGGTTCTTTGTAAATTATAGATCAATCAGTAGATTAGGCAAAGCAAAGATTTTTATCAGTACATTTGATGAAAAGACTTTGCTGGTGATTATGATGATGATGATGATTGAAAAATATATATACTATTGGGTTTTTTGTGTGTCATGTTGTATACTCCCTTAATCACCCGCAGGAGTTACCAGATTTTATCACGAACTAATCTATATCCAATAACATTTGAGTGTGATTTGCTTACAAGCGACATTTTGTACTTTTTGTATTAAACACTGCTCATGGCTTAGAGTTTGAAATAGGATGTTTCTAGTGAACCCCCTTGTCCTAAACGAGGAGGGGACCACAACTCCTGTTCTCAATTATTCTGTTAGAATAAAAGAGGGCAACTGTTGGGAGTTGTGGATGTATTGATCGTGTGGGCCGGTAACTTTCCACTCTGCTGTGTGGCCTACGTGACTAGTTAGCTTCACTCTTATCTGTTTTCCCCGGGAGGCCTCTGAGACGCACTCGCAGCTGTTGTTGTGGGAACCGGTTGCGTCTCCTATCTGGACTGGCGGTCCCACGCAAGGGCTCAACGTGAGACCTTGCAGTCTCTGCACCTTTTGTGTGGCACGGGAGGCCATGATATCCGTGCTTCAAGTTAACTGTTTGTCTGTCTGTTACATCCCCACGTGGGGCCTGGGGTCCTGGCGTCTCCGGATTGGCTGTCTGGGGTGTGGGGACGGAAGGGTCTCCATGGACGGCCTTGTTGTCCCTGCTCCCTGAATGGCTGTCTTGGAGGCGTTTCTATGTCTGTTGTGTCTATATGTAAATGCTTCTCTTTCTCCCATGCAAACTGTATATATGCTCTGTGTATGTAAATAAACTTTGAATCATTCCTGGTGATGCTGCCTTGTGTCACATTGATTCCCGAGCTCGCTGCTTTGCTACAGACAATCCAGAACCTGAACCTGAACTCCAGCCACAATAGATGACCGCTCGGAACTGCGCACAACAGTCTCTATGTCTCAGGATGGGTCTTGGTCTCTATGTCTCAGGATGGGTCTTGGTCTCTGTGTCTCAGGATGGGTCTTGGTCTCTGTGTCTCAGGATGGGTCTTGGTCTCTGTGTCTCAGGATGGGTCTTGGTCTCTATGTCTCAGGATGGGTCTTGGTCTCTGTGTCTCAGGATGGGTCTCGGTCTCTATGTCTCAGGATGGGTCTTGGTCTCTGTGTCTCAGGATGGGTCTCGGTCTCTATGTCTCAGGATGGGTCTCGGTCTCTATGTCTCAGGATGGGTCTTGGTCTCTATGTCTCAGGATGGGTCTCGGTCACTATGTCTCAAGATGGGTCTCGGTCACTATGTCTCAGGATGGGGCTGGGGTCTGTGTGTGTCCCAGGCAGAATGGGATCGGGATGGGGTCTACGTGCGCTCGGGTGGGTGGTGTCCTGGCTCTTGTGGTGCACCTCCTGCAGGATTACCATGTGCACACTCCAATGATCCTCTTTGGTCTGGGCTCTCTGATTGGCTCTGCCCTCACCCTGCTACTGCCTGAGACAGCCAATCAGTCACTACCAGAACCTATTGAGGACGTGGAAGAGGACAGTCACCCCAGGTAGGCCAGGCTTTATTGATTGGTGATTGGCTAATGAGCGGTCAAGTGGTTGAGTCAGCTGTTCTTCTCTCTGATTGGCCAGCGAGGAGACTGATCCCACTAAGCCCTGCCCCTATGCTTCTTGCCCTGCCGGCGATGACATCATCACCACAGGAAACTCTGCTTGAGGTCTGAGAGCATGTTGAACCAGGTGTTTGTGTCCTCATTGAACTGTAGTTGTACTGTAGATGTACTGTAGTTGTACTACAGTTGTCCTGTAGTTTGACTCTGGTTGTACTGTAGTTGTCATGTATTTGTACTGTAGATGCCTACCAAAGTTCTCCCATGTAACCTCCCTTTTCCGTGACCTCCACTGGCTCCCTGTAATCGCTCTCATCAGATTCAAGACACTGGTACTGACCTACAAGGCTGTCAGTGGAACTGCCCCTATCTACCAAGCACTTACTTGTATGTATATACGTCCCAGCACTTAAAATAGTACCTGCCATCTCATCCTTTGTACCATTATTTATTATATATAATACAGTCTGCAACATACCGTGTAATTACCAGCTACTTACAGTGTACTTCAGCTGTATGTATCCATGTATGTCAATGAGTATGTGATGCTTAGCAGTTCCGACTGGTCCTTAAATGTACAACAGCAGAAGACAACAGGGTTCAAGGGGGTAGAGGAAGTGTACAGTGTCATTTACCGCAACTTACAGTGTACATTGAGGGCATTTGGTAGACGCTTTTATCCAAAGCGACTGAATAAATACATTTGTGGAAAGAGAGACAGCAATATATCGCTGTGGTACATAAAGATAAGAGTAGAACAGGTATAAAGCAAAGACATACAGTATATATATATATATAAAACACACGTTTCTACGTTGGGACAGCAGTACTGGGAAACAGAGTGACTACTGCCATCCAGTGGGGAATGTGGAAAAAACAAGCTCTTTATGAATACTTACAATGCAACATATGTGAATACATAAGCTGTTAAAGTATGTACTTTCTCAACAAGGATTTAAGTTTAAGTTTAAGTTTGTACAATAAAACATGAATGATCACATTGCTTATTTAATTGATTTATTTAAAATAATGATTCTTAATTAATTCTGATTCTGATTCTAAAGGGAATCTTGTTATGAGTTCTTCTGGACTGGATCTTTGGTTGAATTATTGGTTCCACATTTTACTGGAGAGGAGGAGATGAGAGGAGAGGAGAAGAGAGGAGAGGAGAGGAGAGGAGAAGGAGGAGGAGAGGAGAGGAGGAGAGAGGAGAGGAGAGGAGAGGAGAGGAGAGGAGAGGAGAGGAGAGGAGAGATGGAGAGAGGAGGAGAGGAGGAGAGGAGAGGAGGAGAGAGGAGAGGAGAGGAGAGGAGAGAGGAGAGGAGAGGAGAGCAGAGGAGAGGAGAGGAGAGGAGAGGAGAGGAGTTAAGAGGAGAAGAGAGGAGTTAAGAGGAGAAGAGGCGAAGAGAGGAGAAAAGGAGGAGAGGAGGTAGGATGTCATAGTTGTCATCCCTGATTGGCTGGTCTGTCAATATTAACTCACATGCTCCTCAGCATCCCCCATCCTGTCCTCATCCACAGGGTCCACAACGTCCTCATCAACGGACCACAGGCTGTAAGGACAGGTACAGTGTTCACCCACCATCATGAGCAACACCGGAGCCCCCCAGGGCTGTGTCCTCAGCCCCTTTCTCTACACACTGTACACAAATGCTGTGAACATGAATTTCCCTATGGGACAATAAAGGCTATATCTATCTAAAATGACGAAAAATATGATTAAGTATTATTTATCACTATCAATAATGAACCATAGCGATTATTATTACTAATAATAAAAATGATATTATATATAAAACAATAACATTTATGGACAACAGATGGCGCTCAACTATCAAGTAAGAAACACAACTGCTGTGTTCATATATCTACACAATATATATATTGTGTAGATATAGATACATCTTGGTGGTAGTAGCACATATTCAGACAGGAACATTATGAACCGTATATATATATCTATATCTCTATATATATCGATATATATATTTCTCTATAGGTGGAGAGAATTCAATTATCTTGACGTCTTAATGAGGGAGTGACGCTCTGCAGGGGGCGGGGCCAGCAGCCGCGGCTCCTGGCAGTCGAGACAAGAGATCCGCTGGAGCTCAGAACCCCTGGACCCCTGGACCCCAGAACTCAGAACCCCTGGACCCCTGGACCCCAGAACTCAGAACCCCTGGACCCCTGGACCCCAGAGCTCAGAACCCCTGGACCCCTGGACCCCAGAGCTTAGAACCCCTGGACCCCAGAGCTCAGAACCCCTGGACCCCTGGACCCCAGAGCTTAGAACCCCTTGACCCCAGAGCTCAGAACCCCTGGACCAGACCGGTAAGACGGCTCTCCTCTTCATATATGAGCTATATAAGATTGATGAGATATATGCTGTTATTATATTTATATTTATATATATTATTATGATATTGATGAGCATGTGTATATTACACATGCTCATCAATAATGATCAGCTGTTCTGTTATCTATTCTACACCAATCCTAGCAAACTTGAAGTCATAGTTAGTATTGTTATATATATATATATATATATATATATATATATATAACTATATCTATATATATATATATCTAACTATATATATATAACTATATATATATATATATAACTATATATATATTGAGAACGGCACAATATACATAATATTTTTTTTATATAATAATAACATTTTAGATAATGAAAAAACGAAAAGACATCAGATGTCCAGAAGTATTGAATATTAAGTATTATAAATGTACAAGTAAGTAAGGGCAGCAGTAGCAGAAATTTGGCATCTGGTCTGTTATGCAAGCACAGCAAGAAGGTCCTGGGATCTATTCTATTGACTGTGGGGTGCCCAGGTGGTGATCTCCTGGGTGGGTGATCTCTCCCAGGTGGGTGATCTCTCCCGGGTGGGTGATCTCCCGGGTGGGTGATCTCTCCCAGGTGGGTGATCTCCCCTGGGTGGGTGATCTCTCCCGGGTGGGTGATCTCCCGGGTGGGTGATCTCCCGGGTGGGTGATCTCCCGGGTGGGTGATCTCTCCCGGGTGGGTGATCTCCCGGGTGGGTGATCTCTCCCAGGTGGGTGATCTCCCAGGTGTGTGATCTCCCAGGTGTGTGATCTCCCAGGTGTGTGATCTCCCAGGTGGGTGATCTCCCGGGTGGGTGATCTCCCGGGTGGGTGATCTCTCCCAGGTGGGTGATCTCCCAGGTGGGTGATCTCCCGGGTGTGTGATCTCCCAGGTGTGTGATCTCCCAGGTGTGTGATCTCCCAGGTGTGTGATCTCCCGGGTGGGTGATCTCCCGGGTGGGTGATCTCCCAGGTGGGTGATCTCCCGGGTGGGTGATCTCCCGGGTGGGTGATCTCCCAGGTGGGTGATCTCCCAGGTGTGTGATCTCCCAGGTGTGTGATCTCCCGGGTGGGTGATCTCCCGGGTGTGATCTCCCGGGTGGGTGATCTCCCGGGTGGGTGATCTCCCGGGTGGGTGATCTCCCAGGTGGGTGATCTCTCCCAGCCTGTCTGTGTGGAGTTTGCATGTTCTCCTCGTGCTCCGCGGGGTCTCCTTACAGAGTAAAAGAACCCCAATTAAAAACATGTGAAGATCTCCTGTCCACATCCCTGACCAAGATGTGGACGTAAAACCTGGAGCTGTTGGTCCCCGGGCGCCGTCAAATGGCTGCCCACTGCTCCTGGCTGCCCCTGGAGGGGCAGCAGGATGGGTCAAATGCAGAGGACACATTTCCACGGGCCACCCTCCCTGCATGTGTGTGTTTGACGGCCGCCCGGGTGGGTGATCTCTCCCGGGTGGGTGATCTCTCCCGGGTGGGTGATCTCTCCCAGGTGGGTGATCTCCCGGGTGGGTGATCTCTCCCAGGTGGGTGATCTCTCCCGGGTGGGTGATCTCCCGGGTGGGTGATCTCTCCCAGGTGGGTGATCTCCCAGGTGTGTGATCTCCCAGGTGTGTGATCTCCCAGGTGTGTGATCTCCCAGGTGTGTGATCTCCCGGGTGGGTGATCTCCCGGGTGGGTGATCTCTCCCAGGTGGGTGATCTCCCAGGTGTGTGATCTCCCAGGTGTGTGATCTCCCAGGTGTGTGATCTCCCAGGTGTGTGATCTCCCGGGTGGGTGATCTCCCGGGTGGGTGATCTCCCAGGTGGGTGATCTCCCAGGTGTGTGATCTCCCGGGTGTGATCTCCCGGGTGGGTGATCTCCCAGGTGGGTGATCTCCCGGGTGGGTGATCTCCCAGGTGGGTGATCTCCCGGGTGGGTGATCTCCCGGGTGTGTGATCTCCCGGGTGGGTGATCTCCCGGGTGGGTGATCTCCCGGGTGGGTGATCTCCCAGGTGGGTGATCTCTCCCAGCCTGTCTGTGTGGATGTTCTCCTTGTACAGAGTAAAAGAACCCCAATTAAAAACATGTGAAGATCTCCTGTCCACATCCCTGACCAAGATGTGGACGTAAAACCTGGAGCTGTTGGTCCCCGGGCGCCGTCAAAATGGCTGCCCACTGCTCCTGGTTGCCCCTGGAGGGGCAGCAGGATGGGTCAAATGCAGAGGACACATTTCCACGGGCCACCCTCCCTGCATGTGTGTGTGTGTTTGGCGGCCGCCACTTCCCGCTGTGTGTTGTGTGACCAATATGTGTGGATTAATAAAGATCTTCTTCTTCTTCTTCTTAATATTAATTTCTTATCTAATATTTGATCCTGAGAATATTGGAGTGGCTCAGTGACAATTTCTATGGTTTTCTGACATCTTTAAGACAGAAGTAATTAAAACAGAAACAATTGTGATGCCAGGGAGGTAGAAGAAGATTCCAGGACAGTGGAATAGTTGAAACTGTCTAAAAGTAATAAATAATACAAAATAAAATACATTCATCTGGGCTACTGCTGCTGCCTGATGTTCTCTCAACAGGAAGAACCTGTTTCTGGGTTGTCTCTCTCATGTTCCCTCTGTGTCCTCATGTTTACACTCCAGCAGTGTCCCTACGTCTCTACATGGTGTCTCTACATGGTGTCTCTACATGTGTCTCTACATGGTGTCTCTACATGTGTCTCTACATGGTGTCTCTACGTGTGTCTCTACATGGTGTCTCTACATGGTGTCTCTACATGGTGTCTCTACATGTGTCTCTACATGGTGTCTCTACATGTGTCTCGTCTCTACATGGTGTCTCTACATGGTGTCTCTACATGGTGTCTCTACATGTGTCTCTACATGGTGTCTCTACATGTGTCTCTACATGTGTCTCTACATGGTGTCCCTACGTGTGTCTCTACATGTGTCTCTACATGTGTCTCTACATGGTGTCTCTACATGTGTCTCTACATGGTGTCTCTACATGGTGTCTCTACATGTGTCTCTACATGTGTCTCTACATGGTGTCTCTACATGGTGTCTCTACATGTGTCTCTACATGGTGTCTCTACATGGTGTCTCTACATGTGTCTCTACATGTGTCTCTACATGGTGTCTCTACATGGTTGTGTCTCTACATGGTGTCTCTACATGGTGTCTCTACATGGTGTCTCTACATGTGTGTCTCTACATGGTGTCTCTACATGGTGTCTCTACATGGTGTCTCTACATGGTGTCTCTACATGGTGTCTCTACATGGTGTCTCTACATGTGTCTCTACATGGTGTCTCTACGTGTGTCTCCACATGTGTCTCTACATGTGTCTCTACATGGTGTCTCTACATGGTGTCTCTACATGGTGTCTCTACATGTGTCTCTACATGGTGTCTCTACATGTGTCTCGTCTCTACATGGTGTCTCTACATGGTGTCTCTACATGGTGTCTCTACATGTGTCTCTACATGGTGTCTCTACATGTGTCTCTACATGTGTCTCTACATGGTGTCCCTACGTGTGTCTCTACATGTGTCTCTACATGTGTCTCTACATGGTGTCTCTACATGTGTCTCTACATGGTGTCTCTACATGGTGTCCCTACGTGTGTCTCTACATGGTGTCTCTACATGTGTCTCTACATGGTGTCTCTACATGTGTCTCTACATGGTGTCTCTACATGGTGTCCCTACGTGTGTCTCTACATGGTGTCTCTACATGGTGTCTCTACATGGTGTCCCTACGTGTGTCTCTACATGGTGTCTCTACATGGTGTCTCTACATGGTGTCTCTACATGGTGTCCCTACGTGTGTCTCTACATGGTGTCTCTACATGTGTCTCTACATGGTGTCTCTACATGGTGTCTCTACATGGTGTCCCTACGTGTGTCTCTACATGGTGTCTCTACATGTGTCTCTACATGGTGTCTCTACATGGTGTCTCTACATGGTGTCCCTACGTGTGTCTCTACATGGTGTCTCTACATGGTGTCTCTACATGGTGTCTCTACATGTGTCTCTACATGGTGTCTCTACATGGTGTCTCTACATGGTGTCTCTACATGTGTCTCTACATGGTGTCTCTACATGTGTCTCTACATGGTGTCTCTACATGGTGTCTCTACATGGTGTCCCTACGTGTGTCTCTACATGGTGTCTCTACATGGTGTCTCTACATGTGTCTCTACATGTGTCTCTACATGGTGTCTCTACATGGTGTCTCTACAGGTGTCTCTACATGGTGTCTCTACATGTGTCTCTACATGGTGTCTCTACATGGTGTCCCTACGTGTGTCTCTACATGGTGTCTCTACATGGTGTCTCTACATGGTGTCCCTACGTGTGTCTCTACATGGTGTCTCTACATGGTGTCTCTACATGGTGTCTCTACATGTGTCTCTACATGGTGTCTCTACATGGTGTCTCTACATGGTGTCTCTACATGGTGTCCCTACGTGTGTCTCTACATGGTGTCTCTACATGGTGTCTCTACATGGTGTCTCTACATGGTGTCTCTACATGGTGTCCCTACGTGTGTCTCTACATGGTGTCTCTACATGGTGTCTCTACATGGTGTCTCTACATGGTGTCTCTACATGTGTCTCTACATGGTGTCTCTACATGGTGTCTCTACATGGTGTCCCTACGTGTGTCTCTACATGGTGTCTCTACATGGTGTCTCTACATGGTGTCCCTACGTGTGTCTCTACATGGTGTCCCTACGTGTGTCCCTACGTGTGTCTCTACATGGTGTCCCTACGTGTGTCTCTACATGGTGTCCCTACGTGTGTCTCTACATGGTGTCCCTACGTGTGTCCCTACGTGTGTCTCTACATGGTGTCCCTACGTGTGTCTCTACATGGTGTCCCTACATGTGTCTCTACATGGTGTCCCTACGTGTGTCTCTACATGGTGTCCCTACGTGTGTCTCTACATGTGTCTCTACATGTGTCTCTACATGGTGTCTCTACATGGTGTCTCTACATGGTGTCTCTACGTGTGTCTCTACATGGTGTCTCTACATGGTGTCTCTACATGGTGTCTCTACGTGTGTCTCTACATGGTGTCCCTACGTGTGTCTCTACATGGTGTCCCTACGTGTGTCCCTACGTGTGTCTCTACATGGTGTCCCTACGTGTGTCTCTACATGGTGTCCCTACGTGTGTCTCTACATGGTGTCCCTACGTGTGTCCCTACGTGTGTCTCTACATGGTGTCCCTACGTGTGTCTCTACATGGTGTCCCTACGTGTGTCTCTACATGGTGTCCCTACGTGTGTCTCTACATGGTGTCTCTACATGGTGTCTCTACATGGTGTCCCTACGTGTGTCTCTACATGGTGTCCCTACGTGTGTCCCTACGTGTGTCTCTACATGGTGTCCCTACGTGTGTCTCTACATGGTGTCCCTACGTGTGTCTCTACATGGTGTCCCTACGTGTGTCCCTACGTGTGTCTCTACATGGTGTCCCTACGTGTGTCTCTACATGGTGTCCCTACATGTGTCTCTACGTGGTGTCCCTACGTGTGTCTCTACATGGTGTCCCTACGTGTGTCTCTACATGTGTCTCTACATGTGTCTCTACATGGTGTCTCTACATGGTGTCTCTACATGGTGTCTCTACGTGTGTCTCTACATGGTGTCTCTACATGGTGTCTCTACATGGTGTCTCTACGTGTGTCTCTACATGGTGTCTCTACATGTGTCTCTACATGGTGTCTCTACATGGTGTCCCTACGTGTGTCTCTACATGGTGTCTCTACATGTGTCTCTACATGGTGTCTCTACATGGTGTCTCTACATGGTGTCCCTACGTGTGTCTCTACATGGTGTCTCTACATGGTGTCTCTACATGTGTCTCTACATGTGTCTCTACATGTGTCTCTACATGTGTCTCTACATGTGTCTCTACATGGTGTCTCTACATGGTGTCTCTACATGGTGTCTCTACGTTGGTGTCTCTACATGGTGTCTCTACATGGTGTCCCTACGTGTGTCTCTACATGGTGTCCCTACATGTGTCTCTACATGGTGTCCCTACGTGTGTCTCTACATTGTGTCCCTACGTGTGTCTCTACATGTGTCTCTACATGTGTCTCTACATGGTGTCTCTACATGGTGTCTCTACATGGTGTCTCTACGTGTGTCTCTACATGGTGTCTCTACATGGTGTCTCTACATGTGTCTCTACATGTGTCTCTACATGGTGTCTCTACATGGTGTCTCTACATGGTGTCTCTACATGGTGTCTCTACGTGTGTCTCTACATGGTGTCTCTACATGGTGTCTCTACATGGTGTCTCTACATGGTGTCTCTAGTGTCCCTACGTGGTGTCTCTACATGGTGTCTCTACATGGTGTCCCTACGTGTGTCTCTACATGGTGTCTCTACATGGTGTCCCTACATGGTGTCTCTACATGGTGTCTCTACATGGTGTCTCTACATGGTGTCTCTACATGTGTCTCTACATGGTGTCTCTACGTGTGTCTCCACATGTGTCTCTACATGTGTCTCTACATGGTGTCTCTACATGGTGTCTCTACATGTGTCTCTACATGTGTCTCTACATGGTGTCTCTACATGTGTCTCTACATGGTGTCTCTACATGGTGTCTCTACATGGTGTCTCTACATGTGTCTCTACATGTGTCTCTACATGGTGTCTCTACATGGTGTCTCTACATGGTGTCCCTACGTGTGTCTCTACATGGTGTCTCTACATGGTGTCTCTACATGGTGTCCCTACGTGTGTCTCTACATGGTGTCTCTACATGGTGTCCCTACGTGTGTCTCTACATGGTGTCTCTACATGTGTCTCTACATGGTGTCCCTACGTGTGTCTCTACATGGTGTCTCTACATGGTGTCTCTACATGGTGTCTCTACATGGTGTCTCTACATGGTGTCTCTACATGGTGTCTCTACATGGTGTCCCTACGTGTGTCTCTACATGGTGTCTCTACATGGTGTCCCTACGTGTGTCTCTACATGGTGTCTCTACATGGTGTCTCTACATGGTGTCTCTACATGGTGTCTCTACATGGTGTCTCTACGTGTGTCTCTACATGGTGTCTCTACATGGTGTCTCTACATGTGTCTCTACATGGTGTCTCTGTGTCTCTACATTGTGTCTCTACATGGTGTCTCTACATGGTGTCTCTACATGGTGTCTCTACATGTGTCTCTACATGTGTCTCTACATGGTGTCTCTACATGGTGTCTCTACAGTGTGTCTCTACATGGTGTCTCTACATGGTGTCTCTACATGGTGTCCCTACGTGTGTCTCTACATGGTGTCTCTACATGGTGTCTCTACATGGTGTCTCTACATGGTGTCCCTACGTGTGTCTCTACATGGTGTCTCTACATGGTGTCTCTACATGTGTCTCTACATGTGTCTCTACATGGTGTCTCTACATGGTGTCTCTACATGGTGTCCCTACGTGTGTCTCTACATGGTGTCTCTACATGGTGTCTCTACCTACGTGTGTCTCTACATGGTGTCTCTACATGGTGTCTCTACATGTGTCTCTACATGTGTCTCTACATGGTGTCTCTATGTGTGTCCCTACGTGTGTCTCTACATGTGTCTCTACATGGTGTCTCTACATGTGTCTCTACATGTGTCTCTACATGGTGTCTCTACATGTGTCTCTACATGGTGTCTCTACATGGTGTCTCTACGTGTGTCTCTACATGTGTCTCTACATGTGTCTCTACATGGTGTCTCTACATGTGTCTCTACATGTGTCTCTACACGTGTCTCTACATGGTGTCTCTACATGGTGTCCCTACGTGGTGTCTCCACATGTGTCTCTACATGGTGTCTCTACATGCTGTCTCTACATGGTGTCCCTACGTGGTGTCCCTACGTGGTGTCTCTACATGGTGTCTCTACATGGTGTCTCTACATGTGTCTCTACATGGTGTCTCTACATGTGTCTCTACATGGTGTCCCTACGTGGTGTCTCTACAGGTGTCTCTAAATGGTGTCTCTACATGGTGTCTCTACAGGTGTCTCTACATGGTGTCTCTACATGGTGTCCCTACAGGTGTCTCTACATGGTGTCTATGTAGTATCGTGGAAGCTGTTATAGAGGAACCTGTTATAGAGCATGTTGAAGCTGTTATAGAGGAACCTGTTATAGAGCATGTTGAAGCTGTTATAGAGGAACCTGTTATAGAGCATGTTGAAGCTGTTATAGAGCATGTTGAAGCTGTTATAGAGGAACCTGTTATAGAGCATGTTGAAGTGTTACATGGGCTAGGTGTCTGTTACATAGTATAGAGCATGTTGAAGCTGTTATAGAGGAACCTGTTATAGAGCATGTTGAAGCTGTTATAGAGGAACCTGTTATAGAGCATGTTGAAGCTGTTATAGAGCATGTTGAAGCTGTTATAGAGCATGTTGAAGCTGTTATAGAGGAACCTGTTATAGAGCATGTTGAAGCTGTTATAGAGGAACCTGTTATAGAGCATGTTGAAGCTGTTATAGAGCATGTTGAAGCTGTTATAGATGTTGAAGCTGTTATAGAGCATGTTGAAGCTGTTATAGAGCATGTTGAAGCTGTTATAGAGCATGTTGAAGCTGTATAGAGCTGTTGAAAGCTGTTATGAGGCTTATAGAG